>CM076578.1:1416894610-1417078036 GCA_034641835.2 Pinus albicaulis | reverse complement strand
TCATATTTCTAGTATGGTGAATCAATTATATACTACTCTTGGCTAACACTTTATTTTCTAAGTTTGATAGGGATTTGTTTGGTCAATTTAGTGTGACCTAAATTTCTACATTAATTTGTCAATCTAGGATTCGTAAGCTGACGAAGTGTGGCGCACTATATGTGCAAGATAACCTATCTCTTACTTTTTGTTGTTTTTGGGTTTTTATTTATCTTGGGGGTTTTTATCTTGGTTGGTTTCCTAATGTGAGATGAAAATTCTAAAAGACAAGTATGGATATAAATGTTCAAGGCAATGATGTCCTTTATAATGATTTCCCAAACTTCAAACTTCAAAAGGGTTTTAAAACATGCAATGACAAAATTAATTCCTAAATGAAAATGTGCCACTATACTAGTCAAACAAACAATGAACTATTGATCATGAAACCCATTACCCTTGCTGCTGTCTAAATACAAAAGAAACTGTGCTAAAAGAAATCCAAGAATTGCAAGCAAAGTAAAGCTAAAATCAAATTACATCAACTCATATTCTGACCCCTCACCATTAGTCTCGCTATGGATTTCGGAGGTAATCATAAACAACTTGAGCAATCTGATATCTAATTTGCAGAAAAATAAAATAATATCAAATTACACACTCATACTTCAATCCCTCACCATTAGTCTCGCTATGGCTTTCGGAGGTAACTGATAATGACATGAGCAATTTAATATCTAACTTGCAGAAAAATAAACTAATATCAAACTACACACTCATACTTCAGTCCCTCACCATTAGTCTCGCTATGGCTTTCGGAGGTAACTGATAATGACATGAGCAATTTAATATCTAACTTGCAGAAAAATAAACTAATATCAAACTACACACTCATACTTCAATCCCTCACCATTAGTCTCGCTATGGCTTTCGGAGGTAACTGATAATGACATGAGTAACTTAATATCTAATCTAACTAATAAAGCAAATTTACAAAACTGAAATAAATAAAACTGTGCTGGAATTAAAAGCTAAGAAAAATAAATCAGCAGAATGACAAGACTGATTCCATGTCATTAGTCATTGTAAAACTATGTGCAAATGCTCGGGCTGCCTACTGTAATCTGGAACAAAAACTATGGCATAATGAACGTAAGAAAATAAAGCATGAAAATATACAGCAATAAACAAAACCTCGGCGTGTGCAGGGGCCCTCTGCATAATCCTTCTTCAGCTCCTTAAAATTGTAATCAAAACACCATCAAGGAACTTCTTTATTGAAAAACTTCACAAATCTACATCCCATTCCATCTTAAACTTTGTTACAAAAGACTTCTCTATTCCTTCCTCTCCTTCTCCTATTTTTCACTACTTTTTCATTACTTCTTCATTACCTATGATAGGAGAAAGCTTCTCCTATTTATACAAAATATGAGGAGTCATCTCATTAATGGGAGTCCATGAATCTCTCTCTCCATCTCTAGAGTTACAATCAAAATAGGAAATGATAAGACACATGTCTTTCTAGAGTTTCAACACAACTAAGAGATGAGACACATATCCTCTTAGAGTTTCAATACAACAAGGAAGTGAGACACATATCCTCTTGATGCCATAATCTTCTCCAACCAAATTCAAATTTGGCCTTAGAGTGCCACATAAGGGTCTTCTAGAAGTCTCCTTTTGACCCACACATGTCACAAAACTCATAACACATATATAGATATATGAAACTATGTTAATTTTCTAGTTTCTAATCATAAATTCACTTAAAATACATAAAATAAATAACTTTGGAAAACAAGGATCCTAACCCATATATTTATGAAAATGGTTACTTGATGTAGGGTTTTAGGTCAAATGGCTATGAAATAAAAGCTAAATGGTTATGACATAATGGAAATATGTATGAATATGGAGAACATTTTTGAGACTCAACATACCCCCCAACTGAAGTTGTTGCATGTCCTCATGCACCCATTGCAATGATTCATTTGTCCATGAGTTGATCTTTTATGAGTTTTGACTCATATAGATTCATTCCAAACTTTGCTTCTTGATTTTTCCTTTTTGGCAAAGTATAATACATTTGATTGCAACATTTTTTTTTTCAATGGTTGGTTCTTGTGTAACAACCATTTTTTTTCAATGGTTGGTTCTTGTGTAACAACCATTTTTTTTTTTGAAGCATTGGTTCTTGTGTAACAATGCTTTATTTTCTTTGTTGCATCAAAGTTCATGAAAACATTTAGAATCAACTACTTCATCAATGAATTGATCATTTGCAAGGCATATAATATTTTGGATCATGTTGCAACAATAGTTAGTTGGGAAGTATATGTGGGTGGAAATGAAATGAAAATGTGTGATAGTGTATGACATGTGGATATGAAATGATGTCCCTTCCCCCCAACTAAAGATATGACAATGTGAAAAAGGGAGAGGAATTTTTCCAAAGTTACAATTTTAGCATTCTAATGAATTACATGACTAAAAATTAGAAAACAACATACCTTCACTTACCTTAAATGTGGATGAGTTGTGTATGTGTGGTGGCTACAAAATTCTGATCATATTCTTCTTCAAGTGGCTGAACAAGAGAAGTCATGGATAAAGAGATGAGATGACTTTTTATTGCTTCTACTAAAACTTGCTGAATCTGCTCCAAAATGCTGAAAATAATAGTCTTCATGTCTTCAAAACTCATTGGCATAATTCCTACTATGTGAAAAGATGTTCTAATGTCGAACATAGTAGGAAATTGTTGACTTAGTGGCCATTAATGGATGCCACTAGTCAACACGAGAACTCTCACCATTGATGACAATGAGAGTCAAGATGCTTAAACACATCTTGCTAGGTACGAATGATTTTGCTGATGTCGAGTCACCTAGAAGATCTGACGAACAAGAGACATTAATGTATTCCCATTGTTTGTCAGCATGAGAACTTGTCATTAAGGCATGCAAGCCTCAAGGTGTTTTACAAAGAACTTAGACTCAAAGGACTATAGACTCAATAGTTTGCATTGAAGCAGGGCTTATTTGCGGAATGAAAATGACAAGAAATGGAAAATGAAAATGGAAGATGGCAATGGAGAGTAGAAATGGAAAATGGGCAGTAAGCATGTGAATGAGAAATGGCAATGGGCAATAAGCATGTGAATGAGCCTCTTGATTTTATTTGTGGTTATGAATGGACAAAAAGAAATGGAAAGTGGATGTGAATGTAAATGGAAAACATGAAGTGAAATGAGGTGAATGGTTTATTATGAGGTATGGATGTGATGGAGACAATAGTATCTAAAAGTTTTTCAAGTGTTTGGATCTGATTTTGCATCAGCATATTTCCTCTTTGTTGCTGATCATCCTCTTATGAAACAAATTGGTCTCTTAGAGAGACACCATTCTCTTGTAGTCATTTGTCCTTCCTCCTGGAACCTGCAAAAAACTAATACTTCTTCTGCAATTGAATGTAAGATTATCAAAGGAGAGAGGTGATCAATCTCTCTAGTTATGATATTTACATACAAAACTAAGAATTTGTATTAATGAAACAAGTTCTCAAAGGAAAAATCAAAAGAATTTATACATGTTTTGGAATTAGTGCCTCAAGTTGAATGTTGCTTCTTTTCATCAATTTATTTCATTATTTACCATTTCAAACTCTAATGATGGATTTCTCATTGTATAGATCTTGTTGAGACCTTTTCAACGATACTTGAATCATCAAAATTTGATTTTGTATGAGAAAGTTAGGCTGATTTGAACAATGAGGTTTTTCAGCTGCAGAATTGGACTTTAGCTGCAGAATGTCGACGGTTTCTATAGCTAAAAATCTTGAATAAAAAGTTAGCCATTCATCTTTCATCATCAGTCCAAAATTAATCAACACCTTCAGAAAAGTGAGCAAATAACTTATTCATTTCATTGATTCAAAATTATTATTATTATTATTATTTTTTATTTTTTTTGACATGCGGCGACTTAGTGTGGCGACTTAGTGATAACACACAACTTGACTTCCCTTTGACCAGGGTCTTTTTCATTGACTTGGATCAAATGAATATGACACCATCCATGTACTGACATTTTCCCAGCTACCCATGTGACTCGTTTCGTCTCTTGACACCTATAACCTATAGAAGTAATAAAATGGCTGCGGAATTGCCAGTTAGCTGCGGAATCAGGCTGCATTCCACAGCTAAAAGACAGCCAACCATTAGTTTTACACATATTTGGATACGTGTGTCGTGCATAGCTTTTTATCTTATCCGCATTTTCCTGTGGGGTTTCTGCAACCTTATAAGTAAGTGATTCATCTTTAAAACGAAGATTTTCAATTGAAACAAAACCAACCAAAATGATGTTCATCCCTTTTCTAACTAAAAATGCCAGTGTTAATAAGTCCCGAGCTTTCCATACAAACAGCAGATAATGTTCAATAAATAATCAAGGATACTAAGGTCATGTTTGATAATAACATTTCACCTCTCCTTATAAATGCCAGGTTTGACATTAATAGTAACAAGGTGCATATTATTCGCTGGAACTGCATTGACAGCAGCCTGGACCGTAGTAAAATCTGGGTTTAACTCACACGAAATATACATGAACAGAATGTGAGTGAGTTTTCAAATGGCCTCTGCATCGGATGCCAACAAGCTCCATGCCACGTTGATTGGTTGGTTGCATATCCAATTAAGATTGTTGTTCACCGGTGTTATATCTATCAGCAAAGAGCCGTATCCAATTAGAACTGCTGTTAACAAGTGTTACGTTTATCAGCAAAGAGCCGTTTCCAATTAGAGTTTGTTATTAATCGGGAAGTGGCAGAGGAGGTGTTAGACGATGGGAAAAAGACAGTTAATTATCAGTATATCATTGATTTCAAATCGGAAGTAACTGAATTTAATCAACTGTCAGTTCATTAATTGAAATTCCGTTTTTTTTCATGCGGCAAGCAAAAATGGGCTTCAAATAACCGAGACATTCTCCCAGACCGCCACGAATTTCTTAAAACGATTTCTGAGTTATCTAATTGACCCTATTGGCGAAAAAACCCATGTTTTAGTTTTTCCAAATTCATCTCCGTTTGGCCAAATCGTGCTTTCAAAGTTTGACGTTTTTCTCTGTTTTGCGTTTTCCTGAATTGCTACATTCGGCTGTGAAATTGATTTTGAAAAGTTTTTTTTGGATGCGATCACTGCACAGACAGATGTAACCATTCTTCAGTATCTTCTTTGATTTCTTCTGCAAAAATATTCCTTCTTTCTCTTCCTTCAGTGCAACCTGAAGACCTGCCATCAGCCTGTACACTTCTAAATGCATTTTTTTTTAATGATTTTGCAGGTTTGTTTCAGGCCAAAGCTTGAACAGGAATGCAAATTTTCTACTGAGGCCACATTGAAAGCTAGGATTGAAGATAGCCATAGATTGTTTTTCTATTCTTCTTTTTTTTCTCTGAAATTGTAAATTTTTATAAGAAGGATTAATGATTTTCAATTTCAGACAGCAAAGACTTCAAGAAAAACATGCTAAAAACAAGACTTTGACTGAGGTTTTAAACTGATTTTTTTATCAGTCTGGGCTGGGTGACTAGGATAGGATCCATGTCGGGATAATTCTGGAGATGCCCATGTGGTCAGTTTCTTCATTGGATGTCTGTAACCTGCTAAAGCTTGAAATCAGCGGTGGAATTCACAATTAGCTACGGAATCAGGACACATTCCGCAGCTAGGTTGCAAAATCTTATTAAAACAGGATATAGTGTTTTGAGGACCACTACAGACCATAACCAGTCAATATTGGACAACTGAACCTATCAAAGCAGTTGGGTTTCATTTTTTTTTTTTAAATCAAATGAAATGATGAAAACAATTTTTTTTTTTTTTTTTTGAATCAATTGAAATGATGAAGTTTATTTTGTCTCTTTTTTTTTTTTTTCACATCACAATTCTTTTCCTGATCCTCCAGATCACACAAAGTGCAGGAGGAGAGCATACTTAAGAAATTATTAATTTTTTTTTTTTTTTACATAACAATCCTTTTCTCGATCCTCCGCATCACACAAAGTGTGAGGAGATATACTCAAGAATTATTAATTTTAGATGTAAGAAATTGGCTACCTAGTTACACGTCCCCGGCAACGGCGCCAAAATTTTTGGTCAATTTAGTGTGACCTAAATTTCTACATTAATTTGTCAATCTAGGATTCGTAAGCTGACGAAGTGTGGCGCACTATATGTGCAAGATAACCTATCTCTTACTTTTTGTTGTTTTTGGGTTTTTATTTATCTTGGGGGTTTTTATCTTGGTTGGTTTCCTAATGTGAGATGAAAATTCTAAAAGACAAGTATGGATATAAATGTTCAAGGCAATGATGTCCTTTATAATGATTTCCCAAACTTCAAACTTCAAAAGGGTTTTAAAACATGCAATGACAAAATTAATTCCTAAATGAAAATGTGCCACTATACTAGTCAAACAAACAATGAACTATTGATCATGAAACCCATTACCCTTGCTGCTGTCTAAATACAAAAGAAACTGTGCTAAAAGAAATCCAAGAATTGCAAGCAAAGTAAAGCTAAAATCAAATTACATCAACTCATATTCTGACCCCTCACCATTAGTCTCGCTATGGATTTCGGAGGTAATCATAAACAACTTGAGCAATCTGATATCTAATTTGCAGAAAAATAAAATAATATCAAATTACACACTCATACTTCAATCCCTCACCATTAGTCTCGCTATGGCTTTCGGAGGTAACTGATAATGACATGAGCAATTTAATATCTAACTTGCAGAAAAATAAACTAATATCAAACTACACACTCATACTTCAGTCCCTCACCATTAGTCTCGCTATGGCTTTCGGAGGTAACTGATAATGACATGAGCAATTTAATATCTAACTTGCAGAAAAATAAACTAATATCAAACTACACACTCATACTTCAATCCCTCACCATTAGTCTCGCTATGGCTTTCGGAGGTAACTGATAATGACATGAGTAACTTAATATCTAATCTAACTAATAAAGCAAATTTACAAAACTGAAATAAATAAAACTGTGCTGGAATTAAAAGCTAAGAAAAATAAATCAGCAGAATGACAAGACTGATTCCATGTCATTAGTCATTGTAAAACTATGTGCAAATGCTCGGGCTGCCTACTGTAATCTGGAACAAAAACTATGGCATAATGAACGTAAGAAAATAAAGCATGAAAATATACAGCAATAAACAAAACCTCGGCGTGTGCAGGGGCCCTCTGCATAATCCTTCTTCAGCTCCTTAAAATTGTAATCAAAACACCATCAAGGAACTTCTTTATTGAAAAACTTCACAAATCTACATCCCATTCCATCTTAAACTTTGTTACAAAAGACTTCTCTATTCCTTCCTCTCCTTCTCCTATTTTTCACTACTTTTTCATTACTTCCTCCTTACCTATGATAGGAAAAAGCTTCTCCTATTTATACAAAATATGAGGAGTCATCTCATTAATGGGAGTCCACGAATCTCTCCCTCCATCTCTAGAGTTACAATCAAAATAGGAAATGATAAGACACATGTCTTTCTAGAGTTTCAACACAACTAAGAAATGAGACACATATCCTCTTAGAGTTTCAATACAACAAGGAAGTGAGACACATGTTCTCATGATCCCATGATATTCTCCAACCAAATTCGAATTTGGCCTTAGAGTGCCACATAAGGGTCTTCTAGAAGTCTCATTTTTGACCTACACATGTCACAAAACTCACAACACATATATAGATATATGAAACTATGTTAATTTTCTAGTTTCTAATCATAAATTCATTTTAAATACATAAAATAAATAACTTTGGAAAACAAGGATCCTAACCCATATATTTATGAAAATGGTTACTTGATGTAGGGTTTTAGGTCAGATGGCTATGAAATAAGAGCTAAATGGTTATGACATAATGGAAATATGTATGAATATGGGAAACACTTTTGAGACTCAACATTGTCTCATAGGGTTATGAATGAGATGAGATGTAAATTGAGCCCCCTGATCGGTGACTACCTCTCTGGGGTATCCAAACTTGTAGATCTCTCAAAAAATCAGCTACCTTGTCTTTTTTTTCCACCTTTACAACCCTTGTTTCAACCCACTTGGTCAAGTAATCAGTGCAAACTATGATATAACTCTTCTGGCTGGACGGTGGATCAATGGGTCTAATGAAGTCCATGCCCCACTTGTCAAATGGCTCTAAATCCACCTAAGGTTACAAAGGAATTTCATCACTTGGTGTAGGCCTCCCCATCCTATGACAATGATAACATCTACCGGTGTATCTCTTGGCATCTTGGTGGAGGGTAGGCTAATAATAGCATGCTTGCAAAGCTTTGAAGGATGTCCTCTTAGCAAAAAAATGACACCCACACAGACCATCATGACATAATGAGAGGATGTCAAATACCTCCTCTTCCCTTACACATCTTATGATAATTTGATCCAGACCCAATTTGAAGAGATTTCCACCAATCCAAGTGAAAGGGGCGCTTTTCCTTATAATCCTGCTCTTTTCCTTGGATGAAAGGTTTGGAGGAAAACTATCAGCAACCAAGTAGTTAGATATGTCAGGAAACCAAGGAGAGAGTGCACTGATAACAAATAAATGTTCATTCAGAAGCTAATCATCCACCATTCCTTCCTCATATGCAGATAACATTAGTCTAGATAAGAAATCCACAACAACATTTTTCTTTCCTGGTTTATCAACAATTGTCAAATCAAACTGCTCCAATAACAACAACCATCTAGTTATTCTAGCATTAACATCAGGTTTATTCATTAAGTACTTGATTTTTGCATGGACAGTATGTACAAAGGTATGATAACCAGTAATGTAGTGCTCCTTTTTAGTGACAATATAGTTAGTTTTAGCTTTGGACAAATTATTTCTAATGAAATAAATGTCATAGGGTAATTTGTCTTCTAATGGCCCCAAGGCTGCCCCCACAACTCTATCTGATGCATATTTATGAATTTGTAAGGGAAAACCCCAATTTGGACCTCGAAGAAAATGGGAAGTGGTTAGCTTTTCCTTGATGAAATCAAAAGCCTCTCGACAGAGAAGAGACCAGAAAAACTCAAAATATTTGGCGAAAAATCCAAATAATGGTGAAGCCGCTTTAATGATGTCCTCAATGAACCTCCTATAGTAGCTAGCCAAACCTAGGAAACTTATAACATCTCTTTTCTTTTGAGGAATAAGAACCCTTTTGATGATGGTGATTTTGTTTGGGTCTACATGTATTCCTGCTTGTGATATTGGATGGCCTAGGACTAGCCCTACCCTTTTTAGAAATTCACACTTTTCAGGACTTAGGGAGAGATGCATTTCAATGCACTTCCTCAACACTTTTCCTAGATTGGAGAGAGCCTCCTGGAAATAATACCCATAAGGTGTGAATCATCCATGTAGATTTCTAAAAAATCATGGAATAGCTTAGAAAAAATGCTCAAGACTGTTCTCTGAAAAGTAGCAGGGGCATTGCACAAGCCAAAGGGAAGGACTCTGTACGAGAAGGTTCCCCAGGGACATGTGAAAGTGGTCTTGTCTTGGTCCTCAGGGTTGATTTGAATCTGGTCATACCCAGTGAATCCATCTAGGAAAGAGAAAAACTTCTTTCCTTCAAGCCCATCTAGAACTTTATCGATGAAGGGAAAAGGGAAATGACCCTTTTTATTGCCTTTGTTTTGTTCTCGGTAGTCAACAAAGATTCACCACTTTCCATTTTTCTTTAGGACTAGAACAAGAGGAGACACCCACTCACTGTCTGATATGGGGTATATGAAACCTGCATCCTGCAACTTTTGCAGTTCATCCTTCACTATGTATTTTAAGGATGGGTTCATCCTCATTTTGGGTAGGCATGCATTCTTACATCCCTCCTTAATATAAATATGATGTGTGCACACCGAGGGATGCAACTCTTTCATGTCGTTGTAGTCCCAAGCAAAATAATCTAAGTTTTTCTTCAGCAAATCGCACAATTTCTCTTCTTCCTTGGCTGAGAGGGATGAGTTAATCTTCAAGGATTTAGATGGGCCAAATTCCAAACCCTTGGTGGCTTTAGAGGTTGAGCCAATTGAGTGTAGCTCAATCTAAGGGTGGCTTACAGATTTTCTCACTAGTCATTGATTGGAATTGTAGTGGGGGCCTAGCTTTGAATGATGTGGTCAATGAGATCATCCTCATCAGGTTTCCCCCCTCTAAGAACAATATCTATTGTACAAATGGGGTAAGGTGTGGTACTGTACACTTCATCATCTTCTTCTTCATCCTCCAACTGCAAGGGTGGGTCATGGTCAATGGAAGGCTGGATAGGAGGATATAAAACCGACTATTTGGACAAGGGCCCATTATTTATAGTCATGTTTGTGGCCCTAAAATTGATATAAGAATTAGTAGTGGTCAACCAAGGTCTTTATAAAATGAGAGGATATCCATTAAACTTGGTTTTTGGATGGAGGACCGGGAAATCTGTGGGGTACTCCCAAGAGTCAATCAAGACCATCTCATCCTCAACAATTCCTTCCAAAGCTACTATGGATCTATCTGCAAGTTGCATAACAGTGGTAGTCTTTCTCAAGGCTCCTATATTCGATCCACAACATAAGTTGGATATGATGTTTCCCCATTGTAAACCTATTGTGCATGCTTGTTGTTTGGGTTTAGATTGGGTTGGGCAGGCATCAGGGAAAATTTTAAGGATGGAAGTTTATCTTAAAGTTTAGAAACCTTGGCAAATCTTACTAGTCCCTAATATGAAAATTGTAAAATGTTTGGTGATATTTTTGCAGTAATATTTATATTAATAATAATTTTAGATTAGTATATATAAAATATTAGCGATTTTTCAGGTAAAATAATTTTGTATTATAAAACTTGGGTGAATAATTTTTAGAAAAAAAATGTAAATTGACAAATTTGAATTTTGGAAAAAAACATGGAAAATTAGCCCACCTACGAATATTATCCCCTAAAATATTCCATGGTAGGCATCTGAGGCAACTTATGTGGAGCAGAGCGAGTGATATGAGGTTGAGGTTGGGGTGGATGCAGTATAGCAGGTGGTTGGTTGTGTTGGGTCCTCCACCCTTGTGATGGTTTGCTCCACTGAGGTGGTTGAGGAACATATTGTTGGAAGGTTTGGTTTAAATTATGAGGGTGATATGGAGGGTTGTAAAGCCAAGTAGGAGGTGTAGGTCATGATGGAGGAGCGGATGTGTACCAGGACCACATAGGTGCATACTGGTTTGTATGGTAGTAGGATTAAGGTACACCTTGCATGCCCTGCTGATATGACTAAGGCCCTTGAGGTCTTCTCTGATTTATGAAGCAGAGTTTCTCTGGTCCTCCTTCCCCACCTTGATATAAAAATTTGAGACCGGGTAAGGAGGGACACTTATCTGTGACATGATTCTCTTCACAGACTAAAAAAACCTCTATGACATTTAGTGGACATTCATTTCAAGGGTGTTTTCTGGTACATCTAGGGAAAAAGATCACCAAGGCCCTCTCTTCTTCCTCTTGATATCCATTATGTCCATTTGAAAAGCAAAGGTGTGTAGCATCTCAATTTTGAAGTCCTCCAACATATCCTTAATCTCATGCTTGAAGGTGGTGGAGGAAGGGGTGTTGGTTATGCTTTGATTAGCTCTACCTTTCTTCCTAGATTCCCTATAGTGGTTTCTAAAGACAATTTTGATGTCCTCATAAGGCAGTTAGTAGATGTCTCCTCCAGATAGCATATTAAAGGTTTTTATCATATCTTCCCTAATCCCTCAGAGAAGTACCAATTTGAGTGATCTGGGATCAAGGGTGCAATTAGCTCTTTTAAATTTCAGTTGGAATCTTTCTTCATAATCCTCTAGGGATTCATCAGGTCCCAGAGTCATTCTAAAAATATCCTCTGTGGTCTCTTTAGACCTGCAGTAGTCTCTATATTTGTTGTTGAAGGAGTCCTGCATCTATGCGCAGGCAGTGATACTGCTCCCAGGAAAACCCATGAACCAACACAAGGTTGCATCCTTGAGGGTGGATGGGAAAAATCTTAGCTTTTGGTCATCTGAGGCATAGTCATAAGTCTTGTAGACAAAAAAAAACTCGAACATGAAGGTGCCAGGATCCTTAGAAGTAATGCCATGGAAATGTGGAAGGGCCGAGGGACTGATGTTATTCATTATAGTTTTCCCATTTGTTTCTCTAACGAGAAATACTCCTTGGGCCCTAGTTTTAGCCATGGCTTGAATTGGTGAAGCAGGTTCCTCAAGTGAAACAAGTTCCTCTTCTTCTCCAATAGGTTCTTCAAAATTTTCAAGTGGTTCACCTATGGTGTGTTCAACCTCACAATCAATGAAGAAGAGTGAAGGGTGACTGTCTGGGGATGTGCATTAGAGAAATTTTCAGGTCTAAAATGGGCCTCCTAAGAAAAATTTACAACCAAAATAAAATTTATAAGAACTAATAAGTTTCAAGATGATGATTTCATCCATGGGGGATGGTTCACCATTTTTGGGGTAAAAAAGTAAAAATATTAAAAAATAATAAAGTAATAAAACTACGTTTTCAACTTACCTCCGTAAGTTTTTTCTCAAATTTTGAGCGAGAGTACTCATTAGATGAAAAATTTAATTCCTCATCCAGGGAGTACCCATGTTGCATACTTTCGATACACCCCATTACACGAAAAATGATAAATACATGAAAAATGTGATTGTAATCACGCTTCACATGTTTTTCTCATTTTTAGTCTAGAAGGGTCCATCAAAAGCATGCAACATGGGTACTCCTTGGATGAGGAACCAGATTATGCATCCAACGAGTGTTCCTACTCGAAATTTGAGTAAACCCATTGGGATATAAGTTGAAAATACGAGTTGAAAAAGTACATTTTTCTTTTTCCCTCTAAAATTTGATGATGTAATCTAATCTTATTTTATTATATACACTATTATTTTATAATTTCCTTAGGAGGCAAATTTTAAACCTCAAAGGGGGTTTTCAGTAAGAATTTTCCTTGGTTATCCCTACTCCTACGAGGCATGAAAGTCAAATTGTTTTTGTATTTTTCAATATTTTGGAACAAAATGTAAAAGAAAAGCAAAAAAGAATACTAAAGAAGAAAGAAACATCTACTTAGACACCTCCCCAATAATGGCACCAAAAAGTGGTGAGCCCTGGTATTGCACCAAGAGTGCTGGATCTCCAAGAGGCTACTCAACTTTACTTTATCAACTCGGGGTTCATACAAACTTGGAGGTGACAATGCTATATGCATAGCAAATGAGTTCTACTCATGCAATCCTCATCTAAGTTCTACAATGAGGTGCTACAACTAGGATTACTTCTAGGAAAGGAAGTATGTCACACTTCTAAATGTAATCTAAGACTATAAATAAATCATGACCATTACTCTATCAACAGGGAAAGAAAATACTCTAGATCACATTGCTTCATCTAGCTAATTGCAAGAAATAGAAATTTACACTTATGCTAATGCAAGAAAGGGAATTACACTAAGCAGCATTTAGAAGCTAGATTGCTGAATTTAACTGCATAAAAGGAAACTAATATCGAGCACACATACTAAATCAAATGAATAATTGAGTCATATTTATCTCATACTTAACTACTATGTTTAATGTTGCATCTAGCAATGAGCTAATCATACTTTTTAATGAAACTGTTTTGCAGTAAAAGAAGGAGGCATTGAGATAGTCTAAGAGGGTCCCTGTACCAAAGGTTTAGAGTTGAAGGTATATTGGTGGCTTGGCGAGGCTTAGATGAGATGAAAGAGTGATTTTGGGATGAAGGAGAGAGTGCTTGGAATTTCTAAAGGAAGTTGCTACAAGATTTCATGTAGTGCTACAGGATGTCTTGAAAAGCTACAAGAAACAATTCATGTGGAGTTTGAGGCTAGAAATGGTGAGGAAAAGGTTAGGAGAGGTGAGGTGAAGGTGGATATAGGTAGCTGAAGGGTAGACAACCCCTTGGTGAAGCTCAGAACTCTTCACAAAGCCTGTCTTGTACCTTCAAGGTGGATCTCGGTGTTGTGGTGGTGATTTCCAAAAACATGGTTGTAGGTGACTTGGATGGAAGGAGTTTGATGGAGGGTGGAGCTGAAGATGATGGTGCTGAAGGGGTCCTCCTCTGCTGCTCTATTCAAACCTGCAATCAAACTAATTTTTCATGCATTCATCATTGATAAACTTATCATAAAAATGGTGGAAAAGATGAATTGAATTTAAATAAACCTACCTATGCAACTAAAATAGAAATATACCTCTGCATCTACTATATGTTCATGATAAGAAAAGTAATCTATCTAAATTTTCCAAGAAATCATAAACTAAAATAAATTTTGGTCTGTGGGAGAAGACATTCCTCCTAAATCTGCAATGGAAGAGGTGAGAGAGGGAGGCTTAGCACACAATTTTGAGGTTTTATATGCTACTCAACATAAAATGAAATATATTAACTACCACAACATAAGAGAAAACAAAAGTACATAAGGGGGATCGAGGCAAATAGATTGGGCCCTAACCCACAAGCTCAAGTCCCTGAAACTAACTCAGTCAAGAAGAAACGAAAGTCAGAAATGTCTAATACAAGAGCCAAGAGTGCTCTATCTACATCCAAAAATCCAATCCTAGTGAGCTCTTTATCTGGCCTATTTATGCTCAAGGGTAGCTACCAATAAATCCCTAAAAAGTAGGTATTTTTTCCCTTGGAACTCGAGAGAAGTGGAGCTTGGCTCCCTTTGATCTTTCACTTGCTTGGTTGTCTCTAATTTCGAGCTGTTGAAGGAGAATATCAAGGATATATTGGTTGCCTTTAGGAGTTAATAAGGTGTTCAATCCTCCTACCATCACTCCTTAATGTCTACTTCCAGCCCTGATTGTGCAATCTTCATAAAAATGGCATTATTCCCCTGATTTTATTGCATTTAAACCACATTAGGCCTCGAAGCATGAAAATCCTTAATACACTATTCTCACTAAGAAAAACATGACAAAATGAAATTAAATGTGAGAAAGAGAGAATAATCGGGCTAAAAAGGTGACAATTAACCGCTTAGAATGTACCTAATGATGGTGCTCATCACCTTCTGCGATAAAGGGATCAAAAAACATTTATGGTGAGATGACAGATATCAAGGTAGGCCAGGGTCTAGGAACCAATTTGAAGGCTCCTTAGCAACAGGCACACAACATACTTACTAGGTTTACATTTCAAAGGAAGCGTAGAAGAGAAGGTCCATTTCAGAAAAATGGTAACTTGGTTCAGGAAGAAAAGGACCCTAAAAAGGGGGAAACTAAATAGCATGAACATTTTCCTCGTAGTCTATCTGGTAAATCACAACAGAAGCACAAAATAATTTTTTTGGCATCACAAAATAATTTTTTTGGCATTGAAAAATTATAGCTTGAGATCAATTTGATACAAAAATTTTAAAAACATGATGAGCAACTTGCATCAAATTCCTGTTGTCTTGAGAAGACACAACATACATCTCAATCTCAAACACAGAGGAAAGGTATAAGGTGTTGGTCACCTGATCTACACTGATGTTTTATAAATGTTGTTCAACATGTTGGTGGCACATAAGTAGGCTTTTCTTATAGTGGTTTTTTTTTTACTCTATTTAGTTATATTTGCTTGTCATTATGATTGTCATTGTGTAATTTTTTTTTCATTGTTAGACCACACACCCTTGATTTTCTCCAAAAATATTTATAAGGAAAAAGCAAATATGTAAAAGTTTTCATGTTGTTCATGTCTTCCATAGTGGTGAGACCTATTTAGTATTCACTTAAACCGAGCTAATAATGAAAACTCCACAAAAACACCCTGGAGCTGCCAAACCATTGGAAATTTTATCCTACTTTATTTCCCTACAAACATGTACATAATTTTTGGATGTATGGATCCTTGATTGTATAATTTATTTTCTACCTTATACTATCTCGCCGCTCAATATTATCTAATTATAGAGTAAATTTGAACTGTTTGGATTTCTTATTTTTCATTGTATAATCTATATATGTTTTACTCTCTTGATCTATCTACACATTCTCCTATGATAACTACAATTTAAAATGATAAGCGTTATTTCCCTTCAGATTATTCAAGCATAAAGGGAATGTGTGATTGAAAGGAAACAGATACAAGAAATGGAAGCTAAATTACTGACATCACAAGATACCGTGAAAGCATTGAAGGATGAGTTTAAAAGAAAAGGATAAGTACTGGAGAAGATGAAAAAAGTGATGTGCCCATTGGAGGATAACTGTCTTGATCTAATGCGTTCTTCCTCAAAATATTCAAGTAAGAGAAATATACTAGGGTTAAAGCTTTTGACTGTGTTTCTAGGCATTTCTTATTAGAAGCATAGCTTGCTATTCTTATTACTGTTAATAATGCTACTAATTCACAAACTAAAATTTGATGGGGTCTTCCATGCTCTTTGTTTGAACATTCTATTCCACCCAGAAATGCAAGTAACATTATCAACAAAGAAATCACCTTAGTGCATGTTTACTGGAAAACCTAATTTTCCATCTGTAATTATGAAATGCAAAGAATGACATATACTTGCAAATGGAGATAACCAGAGAACATATGGAGGAAATTCTAATGAATCAACTGCAAATGTGTTACCTTTATTAGGAGGAAATGAGAACAAATAATTTGTGTCTATTGAGAATGATTTAAGGTCACAGTCAGTTAACGAAAGATAGATGGAAAGCACTGTCTTTTTTAAATGTCAAATAGATATACCTCTAACTACTCATGCAAGTTTAACACAGGATTACTATACACATGCAAGGGGTGACATGTTTCTATTGCAATGGAATATCCTTGTTCCAAGTTTGAAAATACCAATGTAAATGTTAATTTCGAAGACACAAATTCTATGCAAAAATAAAATAATGGGTGTTTTCTTTCTCAAAGCACAATATTTGTAACCTTTACAGGAAAAAGTTGTACACTTGATGGAGGTTCGGTCCATTTGGATAGAAACAAATCTCCAACTTTAGAGTCCGATGACTCCCAAGGTGTTGAGAGAAAATTAGCTACGATTGATATAGGTGCTATTGCAGTTATAAATGCAGAAACCAAAATATATTGTGTGCTTGTCTAGATGTATATAGTGCAACATTTCTTCCACAAGATAAAGAAGCAAGTGTAGGGGTAGTTGAATCTTCTCAGACTTCTGGTAGAGATGAGAAAGTTGAATCTTCTACTAGGGGAGTCTAGGCATGAAAGTTGAAAACAAAGATGAAAATAGTTGTGGACTTGATACCAATAAGAATGTTGAAGAGATAGGAATTACAGAAGTTGATTTCAGTACCTTCAGCAAGCTTCTTGTTCAGGATGGAGTAAGTGTAAAATTTACACAATATAGCTCAACCATGAATTCATCTCAAGAAAATATAGTTCTAACCTTGGAGACTACAGATAATATGAATAATGGTGGAGGTGAAACTCTGATAGGGATAGTTCAATGTGATGGTGATCTGAAAATGAAACTATTTGAAACTACTATGCAAAGTATCCATTTTCATTTAACTAAGTGGGCAAAGTATTCTCCATATATTGCAGGTTAAACAAAGTGTTTTTGGTAATTGTTTTTGAGTTTTTATGTGAGAATTGGTTATTTAAATTCACTGTTGAATATATCAGTTCAGAAATACATAGCAAGAAAATTCACCATAGCATAACACAACAAACGGATGAGGCATT
The DNA here is from genome assembly GCA_034641835.2 of Pinus albicaulis. NCBI lineage: Eukaryota > Viridiplantae > Streptophyta > Pinopsida > Pinales > Pinaceae > Pinus > Pinus albicaulis. The sequence goes on along the minus strand of CM076578.1, from coordinate 1,417,060,257 downwards.
TCACCCCTCCTGGGCTACATCTACCGGGTCCAAGGCTCCCAATGGGCATGTCCTTGCTCTATTAAGTTTATAAAAATGGTTATACAATGAGAAATATGCCTAAACAGGAAAAACCAGCTGCAAAATTGACTTCATAAGACAGAAATAAGTTAAACATGGCTTTTGTTTCACCTCAAACAATGAAGTATAGCCCAATATAGCTACATTTCCTTGATGGCCCTGATGGCTCTCCAAGCTTACCTGAAGCAAAAATTTCTATAGAACACCTCTGTTCGCTCTGAAACCTATCCCAAACTCTCCAGAATGCTCAGAATAGCCAAAATTGACTAAACTTTCGTCCAAATTGGTTCAATATTGAGGAAGTTATGGCCTCCCAAAGAAAACTTTCCAATGTCACTTGAAAACCCCACTAAATGTGGGCTAACTCCAGTTAGGGTTGATAACTTTGGCATAAACCCAAAATTGGTGGAATGCGCCCCAAATAGGGCGGAACCACTAGCAGTTACAATAAATGTTGTCATGTTCACATGCGCATTTAGCGCCAACGTGTTTGGTGGTGAATAATATTATGGTCACAATAAGTGTTATGGCGGGGAGTGGTCACATGACCCTCCCGCCACAGCCGTCAGAAAAAAACAATTGTTTTAACGGTTTTGCAAACAGTTACATCAAACTTAACCTCCGCAAACATGTGACCGGTGACAAAGGTTTTATGGTCAGTTGAAACCGTCGAGCTTAAGGCTAAGGTCATAGCTCCTGAAACATATGGACGGGCTAGCCCTTAACCCTTCTGCCACATTTAAATTCAAACATCAAATACAACTTCACTCTGATGTTTATTAAGAACTTGCATGTGGCCTAACTGAGGTGCTTGTGCTGTCAGCAGGGAGACGAGGGTTCGATTCCTGTAAGCCCCAAAAAATTTTACATAGCCACAATTTCACCTCGGCCTAGGGCCATGTGGTAGCCTCCGGGCCTGCCACATGGCAGCCCATGATTGGCCCATAATTGCACAATCAAACCTTAAACGAATGAGAATATGCCACTTGTCCTCCAACAATTTGTCCATGTGGAATATTCTAGGGGAATATTCTTTGGAATATTCCAAAGAATATTCCCTTTTTAATTTTTTCAAAATTGAAAAGTCAACTTTGGTCAACTGATTTTTTGAAGGATACTGAAAACTTCAAACTTGCATAACTTTCACATATGACGTCGTATTTGAGTCCTGTTCATGGCGCCAGAATCAGAGCGACGAGGCCTTTCCGCTCGTTTAGATTACAACCAATTATGAGTAGATCCATTTTTGAGCATTTTTTCAACTTGGACATGATCACCTAATTAGATGGAAATAAAGCAAGGTTATCAGGTGGATTGGATCTTACTGGACAAGAATGTGAGAAAGAAATTTTAGCCAACATGCCTTGTGTGAAAAAGGGCTCAAAAAATATTCATGGTGAGATGAAATTATCAATGTGGGCCAGTGTCCATAAACCAATGTGAAGGCTCCTTAGCAACATGCACACAACAAAATTACTAGGTTTACATTTCAAAGGAAGTGCAGAAGAGAAGGTCCATTTCAGCATAATGGTAACTTGGTTCAGGAAGAAAAGGACCCTAAAAAGGGGGAAAGTAAATAACATGAAAATTTTCCTGTAGTCTGTTCGGTAAATCACCATAGAAACACATAATGATTTTTTTTGGCATCCAAAAAGTCTAGCTTGGTTGATGAGTTCTTCGGAGACAACACATGATTGAGAAGGCCCAATGTGTTTGTAAATTTTTTGTATATAATCTATATGTTTTCTCTATTAATTTCACTAGCACCATTAATCTAAATTTCAAAGAACCAGTGCATCGTCTAGAAAGTTTATGAAATTAATTTCCCGCCTATATGAATCGGTGTGAACATTTTCACATATATCTTGACTCTACTAATTAAATCATAGATTTCAAATCTGTGCAAAAGATAATTTTCTTACGTGTTTACATATTTTCCTCTTGCCTGGGTTTGATCTTCTCCAGCATGAACCATTTTACTTATTCTCTTGCCTACTTTGAAAAGAAAAAAAATTGAGATACCTAGGGGCTATACATGTAACACCAAGGATTTCTTTAATTAATTAGAGTTCTGAGTTTTGACAATCTTTCAATAAATTTAATGCGATGTAAGAGTTCATATCCTATTTTTCTTACTCTACTTTGAAAAATTTCCTTGATGCATCTTATCTCATTGTTAGAGAAGAAATCATGGTGATGATATGATGAGACAATGCCTCGAATAAAAATGTGAGGTGAAAGGACATGACTTTGTGACTGTTGAAATTCATCTTAGTTCTATTGATACTACAATAATTCTGTCAATTTGGGAAGCTAGTCGAGGTGGGAATGGATCAAACTAATGCATTAATTTCAGATTTTTATGACTAAAAACTACTACATGTACTCATTATCTTTCCATCTTAAAGAGTTGTGCATCAGATCATGAATATTCACAGCGATTCAATGACAAGCGAATTCGTTTGTCATTGTGATTGAGATTTGAATATTTGCTTCCGTTAAATTTTATTGTATTAGGAACCTTGATGTTCATTTAAATCAATTGATAAATATTTCTATTAGGAATTTAGGGGTCAGGTCCTAGGTTTGCAGGAAATATAACATGGTATTAGAGAAAAAACTCGGAAGAAATTTGATCTCGGAATATCGAAGCCAGGTCTTGTACATGATCACTGGGCCAGGTTTGATTGTCATCGTGCAAAAGCAATTTTTTTAGGACCAAAGTAAATTGGTCATATAGTGCCCCGAAGAAATTGTTAGCTTTTTTTAAGGATTGAAAAAGGGTCATATAGATCAGTCTGTATGTTGTATAGGGGTTGAATAAGTGAAAAGGTTGTGTAAGTCATGGAAAAAACAGAATGGTTGAATAAGGGTTAAGCCCTGCTGCCAATAGGAAAATAAAACGGCGCGAAGAAGGGGTAGTCGACATTCTGGTTGGTAGAAAAGGATATACCAGCATCACCTCGAAGAATCATGTAGTTTCGAGTTTAGTTTTCTAGGAGAGGTAGGAAGGTATGGTCAATAGTTGGTGGAAGAACTGTGGCCTGCAGCTAAGCCTGCACTCGACAAAAAAACCCACAAGAAGAATAAGGTGGAAAATCACTAAGAAGGAAGCAACATAGGCTAGACTAGTCGACACCACTCAGACGTTGAGAAATCGCGAGGGAAAAGGCACACAGATGACCGATAGAAGGGCATCTGTTAGCATAGTTAATTTCTGGATGGAGTGCTATTAGAGCCAGCTAGACCTGTGTCAGTGCAAGTTGAGTAGCCACCACACATGTGGTTGAGTAGCCTAGTTGAAGCCGTAGTGACAGAACATCAGGCACAATCCGAACGAGAATTGGAGCAACTGTAGTTGACAAGCAGGGAAGCGCATAGATCGTAGTCATAGGTAAGCAGGTAGGTTTTCAGGTCGGGTGCAAGAGCCTGCATCAAACTTCCTACGCCTACATCCAAAATAGTCTTGCCTTCAAAATGGTACACGTTCTCAAATATAATTTTTTAATAAGCATACATCCTCTCATGTCACATTTGGGAAAAGATTTGTAGGTAATCTCCACAATTATTTCACTGCCCATGTATTTCCTTGTACCAAATCACTAACATTCATGCATAGCCTTTACTAAATAACATATATTTTCTCTCTTCAACATCTCATAATTATAATGAACAATTGCCTCAAGATGTTGCTTATCAACGAAATTTTCCTCATCAGAAGATGTCTCATCTCGAGGAGCAATTTTCTCATCAATAGACCATTTTGAGGGAATTTATAAAGAGGATGATAGAATTAATTTATTAGAGATAGCTAAATATGACTTCACATTTCCCCAGTTTTTTAGGTGAGGCGGGTAATGAGGCATTGATGGATCAAATATCAAAGGAAGAATTACAAACAATTCTTCACTGTTTTTAAAAGGATAATAACCCTCAACCACTTAGTAGGACAATATAATTCTTCTAGTGGTTCTATGACTTCCTTCAAACAGACCAATTAAGAATTGTTGACAAATTAAATACACATTGATTTGGGAGCTTTCAATTCCACATTTTAGGCTTTAATCCCAAAAATTAGACAACAATGAGATAATTTCTGACCCATACACTATGTAATTACATGTACAAAATCATTACAAAAATTATTGCATGTAGGGTCAAAATCCACTAAGTTGATTCCATGTCATTGAAACAATTTTACATCCTTCCTGGGAAACAAATCCATTACAGAATAGGAGTATCCCAAGAAGGAATTTATAACATCAAACCAAAAAATTACAAGCAATGTTAGTGAGTTCTTCTTTCCAAGGCATACGATAGAGAAAACTAGATTTATTTAGGGTTACTCATCCATATAGGGTTCAATGTGCAATTGGTGAACTAGATAATGAGTTTTATTTCCTCAATATATTTGCAATTCTAATTAATGGCTCAACCTATTCTTCTATAATGCCTACAATAGACCATCGGTAGGTATGAATAATGAATCCTCTCCTATTTTTGACTGTAGAGTAGGTGGTCTCAACATAGTTATAACAGAGTCAAAAGGAACTATAAGCTTGACAACTATACAAATAGGAATTTCCATAAACTTGACATATTTACTCTTTTTTTATTATGTTTTTATTTTGGGTGACATGACCAACGTAGATGCAATTAAGCTGAAGGACCCTACCCTTGAAGAACCAAAATTCCTACCCTAAAAACTGCCAGCAACTGAGGAGCTACAAGAATCAACACCATATTTGATTTGAACCCTAAATACTCTTATTATCTCTGAGTATTTCCCTAATCACAATGACCATTATATTCTCCTCATGGATTATTTCTCTCATTCGATCTATTAGTAAAATCCACAAAATGTATCCCTACATTTGAATCTTGGAAAAAAACATATAATTGTTAGCATCTAAATTATCCATATCTCTTGGAGCCCAAAAATCCTATTATACGTTGAAGGACAATTATGTCCTCTTGAGTCTTGACAAAGTATGATGGAATGAAATTTGGTGAAGACGAGATTTAGATTTACCATGTTAGAACCTAAGTTCATTGAGATGATGACCTTGGTTTGAAGATATCCACCATACAAAATAGGACCCCCCATACTTATTGTGGAGTATATATTAAATAATTTGGATCACTCCCTATACATATTAGAATCAGTGCCACATTTGATTCTTGAGCTTTTGTGCTTCAACGAACCGTTTCTTTGGTCGAGTGGAGCGAGGATTGGACGACACCTTGAATTAATCATCAAAGAACTATTGGTCCTGTACGTAGGCATTCCATTCAGTAATGTACATCACCGATTTTATCTAGGAGGATTAGTACTTTTGTTGATTCTCTATATTTTGGGTTAATTTTAATGCATTGTTGCTATGGTTCACGGATGGAATTTGATAGGTAATTTGGTCAATTACAGTTAAAAAAATTATGATTTTTTCAATATGCTTCTTTAAACAAATTATAAAAACTCGTTAGAGAAGTTTTAAAATCATAGTTGCCAAGTTTGAGTTCGAATATGAATATGAATTCGATTCGGTATGAGAAAAAATCGACTAATTAAAACTCAATCTGGGAAACATTGGGGAGTACATCTTATTGGTAAAAAAAAGAAGTCATTTTTTTGAAAATTTCAAAATATTGAAATTAGTAATATTGATATTCAAAACTTTAAAGTTTTCTCAAAAATTGTTTTCAATCATAACAAAGGTTCAAATAAAATTAGATATCAAGATTAATATTAAAAACCTCTCAAAGAAAGTGACTGAATGAGAGGTCCAAATTCTTAAAGAAGTTAGTTAAACAATTAATTGATAGTAGTAGATATGTTTATTTCCTAGTGATACAAATAATTCGCTAATAATTAATTAGAAAAAAATAGATCAAAAATCATTTTAGTAGAATATTGGATTCTACTTATTGTGATTAAAAATACCAACACAAGTCAATATGATTTATTAAAAATACACAAGTCAACAATTCAATATCATTTATTGTATTTACTACTAAATAATATTGAATATTAAAATTTAAAAAATCAAAAAATATAAAATACATAATATATTTTAAAATGTTTATTTTAGAGCAAAAGTTGAAGTAAAGAAAAATCAACATATAATGTTATCACTTTGTTTAGATCCATTAATGTAATGAAAGTGACTGAACACACATCTAATGAAATGAACATTATTGGAAACTCATCAACCATTGAAAGGAAGCAGCGTTGTCTGCACCGTATGACTCATCGTCCGCATTAAAGATGAAGGATCACTTTGGATTTTATCTCTTGTTTTTAGAGATGTTAATAGCTACATGTTGGACGAAAATGAGGGCAGGAAAATGGACGACGATTTACTCTACAAATTTATTTACAGACCGTGTACCGAATCGAACTTCTACGTATTAAGTACCAGATCGAAGCGAACCAACGAATTTCCGAATTCTTCAGCCCCATATAGCTAAATTTTAATAGTGGTTCTGTTGGATGGAATTTGATGAAATCAAAGAAGTGCACTATTATCGAAATATGTTTTCTAACTCAGAAAATCCATCCATCTTGCCACTCATGAGTGTTTGCGTTTAAAATTCCAATACCGTTAATACTAATCCCATAAATTAGATAATCTCAAGGCCTTTTCTTAATGAAACATGTTAGATATTATAGCAGGTTTCTTTATTACTAAAGTTTAGACTAATTCAACCCAGATCTGCTACGGCCAAGAGATCAAACTCTAGGTAAAAACTTTCTTTTGAGAAAACTTGAGAAAGGTTTTTCACTGAGATTTGATCCTCTATTTCTTTTTGATAGATCCTGGGAGTTATTGACTAGTATCGTTTCACTGTAAAGTGTCGTGCTGAAAATTCATCGATAATATGAGGGAATTATATGCTTAATTTTATCAATAATATATAAATACATCTAATATTAACATAATCATTTTAAATATGTTAAATATGTTTGAGATTTATTGAGTCATTTTAATTTTAAATTTGATTAGTTTCCTCAGTTTGTTGAGATGATAAATATTGTAAAATAACTTTAATGATGAAATAAAATTTTGAATGCAAAGTGACAATGTAATAATATTGAATGATGGAAACTGTGAATAATAAGAATGTAGTCAATTACGAATAGTCTTCATTGTGATCGATTTCAAACTATTTTCTTCTACTATTCTTATTTTCACCCATGTTAGTTTTGTCATATTTTCATATTGATTATTTGAAAAGGACAGTTGGAATCGTAAACCATTTAAATATTTAGCTCGAGCTGTTGTAGTAAACGTCATACCTTGTCTCTCTTGCTCTCCAATATTAATAGGTTGAATTACTATAACACAAAAATCAATGTACATTGTCAATAATTTTTTGTGCTTACACTGAAATCATTGCACACACACTATTAATCCAATGAATTTAAAATTAATGTACCATCATACATCCAATTACATCAAATTACAAATCAACATATACACTGAAATCAATGCAACTAATGCAAGAAATCAAATAATAATAGAAAACAACATCTACACTAAAATCAATGCATCTAATGCAAGTAATCAAATATGATTAGAAATAAACATATACACTCAAATAAATGAGTCTAGTTCAAGTAGGAAAATAGGATTTAAAACCAACATCTACAATGAAATCAATGCATCTAGTGCAAACAATCAAATAGGATTAGAAATCACCATCTACACTGAAATAAATGCATTTAGTGCAAGAAATCAAATAGGATTATAAATAATCTACATTTAAATCAATGCATTTAGTTAAATAATCTACATTTAAATCAATGCATTTAGTGCAAGCAATCAAATATAATTAGAAATCAACATCTACATTGAAATTAATGCATCTAGTGCAAGCAATCAAATAAGATTAGAAATCACCATCTACACTGAAATCAAGGCATTTAGTGAAAGCAATCAAATAGGATTAGAAATCACCATCTACATTGAAATCAATCCATTCAGTGCAAGAAATCAAATAGGATTAAAAATAATCTACATTGAAATCAATTCATCTAGTGAAAGAAATCAAATATAACCAAAATCAAAATCTACATTAAAATTAATGCATCGAGTGAAATCAATCAAATAGGATTAGAAATCATCATCTACACTGAAATTAATGCATTTAGTGCAAGCAATCAAATAGGATTAGAAATCATCTACATTAAAATCAATCCATCTAGTGTAAGTAATAAAATATCATTAGAAATCAACATCTACACCAAAATCAATTCATCTAGTGCAAGAAATCAAATAGGATTAGAAATCACCATCTACACTGAAATCAATGCATCTACTACAGGAAACCTTCTTCCCTCTCTCCCCCATATATATCTATATATCCATCCATCTCTCCTTCTTTTTCTCTTTATCTCACCCCACCATACACACACTCTCTCTCACTCCATATCTATAAATTTCCTTGTCCCTCCCTCCTTCTCTCCATCTATCTTTTTTTCTCTTCACCTTACATCTATATCTATATCTCACTCTATCTCTCTATATCAACTCCAAAACATAAACTCTCTTTTTCCAATCTATCTATCTATCTATCACTCCCTCTCTCTCTCTCCCCACCTTTCACCCTCTATGTCTTTATTCTTACCTCCCCCTCTCTCCCTCTCCATCTTCATATCTCTTTCCCTACCTCTCTTCACTCTCTCTCTTCCTTTCTCTCCCCCCTCTCTCTCTATCTTCACCTTCCAACTTTGTTACCATATGCCTCTCTCTCTCCTTCTCTCCCCCCTTCTCTCCATATCTCCTTATTTGTCTCTTTATCTCACCCCAAAACATACACACTCCCTCTTCATCTCTCCCTTGTCACTCCCCCTCTCTCTCTGCTACTCGCTCTCTATGTATTTATTCTTCCCTCCCTCTCTCCTCATCCAGCTCCATCTCTCAATCGCTCCCTCTCTCCCTCTCCAAATCCATATTTCTATCCCTCTCTCTCTCCTCCCCTCTCTCCTCCTCTCTTTCAAGTCCCCTCTCCTTTCCTTCCTCTCTCTCCCTTTCTCTCCTACCTCCCTTTCTCTTCCCCCATCTCTCTCTCTATCCATCTCTCAATCCCTCCCCCTCTCCCCCTCCAAATCTATATTTCTATCCCTCCCTCTCTCCTCCCCTCTCTCCTCCTCTCTTTCAAGTCCCCTCTCCTTTCCTTCCTCTCTCTCCCTTTATCTCCTACCTCCCTTTCTCTTCCCCCATCTTTCTCTCTATCCATCTCTCTATCCCTCCCTCTCTCCCCCTCCAAATCCATATTTCTATCCCTCCCACTCTCCTCCTCTCTTTCAAGTCCCCTCCCTTTTCCTTCCTCTCTCTCCCTTTATCTCCTACCTTCCTTTATCTTCCCCCATCTCTATCTCTCTCTCTCTCTCTCACACATCATTCCTCTCTCACCTCCTTCTATTTGACCCCCCAGCTCTCTTTCTTTCTCTCTCTCTCTGTCCTCCAATCCTCTCTCTTCCCCCATCACTCTATCTCACTCTCCAACTATCTTACTATTTCTATCCCTTTATCCTTCTCTCCCCCCTTGTCTCCATCACGCCTCCTTTCTCCTTCTCTCCCCCCTTGTCTCCATCACTCCTATGTATCTTTATCCCACCCATAAGCATACACACTCTCTCTCCATCTCTCCCTTGTCACTCCCTCTCTATGTATTTATTCTTCCTTTCCTTGCTCCAGCTCCATCTCCATCTCTCTATCCCTCCTTCTCTCCTCCACCTCTCATCCTTTCTCTCTCTCCCTTTCTCTCCTACCTCCCTCTCCCTTCCCCCTTCTTTCTCTCTCTCTCACTCTCTACCCTCCAATGCTCTCTCCTTCTCCCTCCCTCTCTTCTTATCTCTCTCCCACCTCCATCTTTATGTCTCCCTCTCCCTCTCTTACCCTTCTCTAACTCTCTCACTCTTCTCACTCTCTCTCTCTTCATTCCTCTTCTCCCTTCTCCTTCAATTTATCTACATATCTCCCTTGTCACTCCCCCTATTTCTCCACCTCTATCATATATCATGATATATTAATATATATTACAATATAATAAATTTAATATTGTATTAATATAAACATATTAAATTTAATAATATTAATATTTTAATATTAATGTTAGGGTTAATAATGTTTTTTTTGGCATGGTATTAATAATAATTTGGTCCATAGTATTTGACCCTTATACTTCATATATAATTAGATCTTGATTTCTAATCGTATTTGATATATTTTTATTTATTTACCTTACCTCTTTATACCTCTTTTATATTTACTTATTTAACATACCTATTTTATAAATATATTATTTGGCCCATGGTATTTTCCCATGGTATTATTAATAATTTGTCCCATTTGGTATCTTGCAAGGAGTATGCTGAAGGCAAAACATTTGCCAAATGTATATTGGGTTGAAGCTATACATTATGCAGCATACATCTTGAATAGATGCCCAACAAATGTAGTGATGAACAGAGTTCCAGAAGAAGCATGGAGTGGGACAAAACAAGGTGTCACTCACATGAAAGTTTTTGGTTGTGTGGCTTATGCACACATTCTAGATCAGCTAAGGAGGAAGTTGGACAGCAAGGGGGAGAAGTGTATTTTTATTGGATACAGTGAGGAATCCAAAGCTTATAAGTTGTATAACCCATCCACCAAGAAATTTATTGTGAGTAGAGATGTTTAGTTTATTGAGGAGGAAGCTTGGGATGGAAGCATTGAGAAAACAATGAATGTAAAGAGTTGTTTGTCTCATGATGATCATGAGGAAGATATGGCTGAAATACATCCCTCATTAATAGCACCACTACCTCCACCAACACAAGGAAAGCAAGGGACACCACAAGCAGGAATGAGGACACCCTTGAGAAGAAATGAGAGTGCTTCTCCAAGCACACCACAAGGAGCAGATTTGAGTGCTTTTTCAAGAACATTTACACCAAATGAAAGAGGAACAAAATTTAGAAATTTAAGTGACATTTATGAGCAAGAGGCAGCAAATGAAGGTATGAACTCTTTATTTGCATTATATTTTCATGTTGATGATCCTATTCACTTTGAGGAAGCTATAAAAGATAATAAATGGATAGATGCTATGGATGAAGAAAATAATGCCATAGAAAAAAATAAGACATGGGATTTGGTTGAACTCCCAAAAGGTAAGGAAGTTATTGCAGTGAAATGGGTTTATAAAACCAAAAGCAATGCTGAAGGTAAGATTGAAATGCACAAGGCCAGACTAGTTGTCAAAGGCTACAAACAACAACAAGGAAGAGATTATGAGGAAACTTTCGCACCGGTTGCAAGAATGGAAACCGTGAGAGCAGTGTTGTCCATAGCAGCACAACACAAGTGGAAAGTTTACCAAATGGATGTGAAATCAACTTTCCTAAATGGAGTTTTAATGGAAGATGTTTATGTTGAAAAACCTCTAGTCTATGAGAAAAAGAGCCAAGAGCACAAAGTTTGAAGATTGAAGAAAGCTCTTTATGGGCTGAAACAAGCACCAAGAACATGGTACAGTAGGATAGATTCCTATCTATTGGAAAATGGGTTTGAGAAATGTGAAGGAGAACCCACCTTATACATAAAGGAGAAATATGGTAAGATGCTCATTGTTTTTTTTCATGTTGATGATGTGATATTCACAGGTAATGATAATTACCTCATTGAGAATTTTAAAACAGTCATGAAGGATTAATTTGAAATGACTAATATGGGATTGCTGAGATACTTCTTAGGAATAGAAGTAGAGAGAAACGAAAATAAAATTTTTATTTCTCAAGCAAAGTATGTTAATGAAGTTTTGGAGAGATTTAACATGTATTACTGTAAGGTAGCAATTACTCCCACAGTAATGGGATTGAAACTCAGCAAAGAGGACAGCAGCAAAGATCTCGATCCTAGTTTGTACAAGAGCATAGTTGGCAGCCTTATGTATTTGACTGCAACTAGGATTGATATTATGCACGCTGTTAGTTTAATTTCCAGATTTATGGAAAGGCCAAAGGAGGCACATTGGCAAGCAGCAAAAAGAATTCTGAGGTATGTGAAAGGAACTAAAAGGTATGGAATTCTATATACCACTTCAGAAAATTCTGAATTGATTGGATATACTCATAGTGATTGAGCTGGAAGTATTGATGACCGAAAAAGCACATCTGGTTATGTTTTTAATATGGGTTCAGGAGCTATTTCATGGGCTTCTAAGAAACAACCAATTATGGCATTGTCTACAGCAGAGGCAGAGTATGTGGCAGCTACAACATCAACATGTCAAGAAGTTTAGATGAGAAGGATGTTGAGGAGTTTGTGTCAAGAACATGTAAAAGGCACAGTGATTTATTGTGACAATAGCTCAGCTATAGCATTGTCAAAGAATTATGTGTTTCAAAAGAGAACGAAACACATTGATGCCAAGTATCACTACATCAGAGAATTATTGAACAATGGAGAAATAATTTTAAAACATTGCAGAACTCAAGAGCGGTTTGTTGATATTCTGACCAAGCCATTGGGTTAGAAAATTTTTAATTATTTGAGGAAATTTTTGGGCATGGAAGAAAGTCCAACAGTTGAAATTAAGGGGGAGTGCTAGAATTTAATTCCAACTGCTGCACACAGCAACATGACAACAAAATTAAACACAGATGAGATTGGAAAGATGGAAAAATTAAACGCAGATGGGAAAGGTAAAGGACAACAGCAGCAACAGCAATCTCCAACTTCAGATCTTCACACAACCACTCTCCTCCACACTTAATGATTCACCCACCAGCAGTGAATTTCGCACCAACCACATTTAATTTTGAATTAAATACGCAGCCAACCGGCAGTTCTGGGAGGTAGCAAGGATGGGCAGAGAAGGAGTATGGCCACCTGCCGGAATGAGTGACATCACTCTTCTCTCATGGTCCCACCAACACTATTCCGGGAGGATAAGAAATCTGGGGTGAATGCTCTCCAAGCACCCCACGGAAAGCATAAAGGAATGGAACATATGGAGTTTATTAATTTTTTGTTTTAATTTTTTTTTCATTTAACTTTTTATTTTACCGCAGTAAGTTTATTAAAGTCTTTAACCTTGGGTAAATTTTATTTACCGTGTAACTTTTTTGGTTGAACTCAGAAATACGTGTTTTAATGTTTAGCTTTAAGGCTTGGTTATATGTAATATATGTATTGTAAATATATTACATTTACAATATATATAAGTATTGTAAAGTGCTGTGAGAACTAAGAGAGTTGACTGTGTATTGTGAAAAAGCCCGAAGGCATAAAACAAAAAACAGAGAGCTGAAGAGAGTGTTGTGTATTAACACAGCGACAGAAAAAAAACAGAGAGTATGTTTGAAGTACTGCGTGTGTAGCAGCCATCTACAGTCATTTTTTGTAAATCCCTCTGCGTGAGGAAGAACACAATTTTTGTAATAGTTTTTTTTTCATATTAATGAAACAAGTTTTAGTTTGTGCCATCTCTGTCCAAACAACGAAGTCTTTTTTTCTCTGTGTTTGAAGGAGAGTTTATTCTCTCATTTTATGTTCTAGAATTATCAGAAATTCCAACAGTTTCTACTGATTTAAATCACAATCTTACACCGTCTTATATTTTGTGGGCAAACACTATGAACACGACTACGTAGTGGTCAATGTTGTGTGAGCATCATCATATTTATTATCGTTAATCATTCAATGTTGTATATCGACCCTCATGAAATATTGATTACTATTATGGATATTGATTACTATTATGTATTTATGGCTTGTTGTAACTCTCGCACACTTGAGTCTAGCTGGCAAGGATAGAATTTGATGACAATTTTAGGAATATAATATCGTAATGTGTTTAAATGATTAGAAACTAGCACAACTTAAATGTGGTTGATCTAAAATAGGTGTATATGAATCATATCTATAATCACATTCACCTATGTAGTGAATATATATTTAATATATATTGATAAACTTATATAAATTATATTAATAATTATTATGTATATTTTGTTATGATGAACTATTATATCAATAATAACAATCATATTATTACATATTTATATATTTATGATATTTATATTAATATTATATTATATATTAAAATAATATTGAATTATTGTATAATATTTTATTAATACATTACTAATAATATTTCAAAATATAAAATTAATTCACATATAACATATAAATGTGATTTATATAAGAGGAAGGTTTCATATGTATCTGCCATTAATAAATATATATTAATAAAAATAATATTATTACAATAATCATTCAATTTAGATCGTGAGATTCAAAAAATATATATTAAATTAAGTATAAATAAAGATTAATAACAATAATAATAATTTTTGACTTATTTTTTAATAAAGTGTAAATATATAATTAGTTAATTTATTAAAAAAAATTGAATATTTTTTAACAAAAATATAAATATTGTTATTTTATTTTATTTTATATTTTATATTACTTTATGCTAATAAAAAAATTAATAATAATAGTAATAATATTATTAATATTAATTTTAATATTACTATTGGTATTAACCATTTACTAATAATAATATTTAAATCTTTTTCATAATGTGAAGTTGGACCATGGTTGACCATGGTTGAATAAAGTTAACAATGAGTTATTTTCATATTGAGACAATCTTTGTCACAAAGTGACATTTCAGCATGGTTAACCATGATTGGCTATGATTCATCATGGTTGACCATAGTTGATATTATAAACCCAAGGGAATAATGAACCCAAGGGATTGATATTATATACCCAAGGGAAACCCCAAGGGATTATGAACCCAAGGGAATGATATTAAACTAGAGGGAATAATCTTGTAAACTCAAGGTATAGAGTCCCTAAGATAAATATTATAAGCACTAAAAAAACATGGTTGACCATGTTTGATTTTCATATTGAGACAATCCTTGTTATAATCCGACGTTGGACCATGGCTTACCATTCCTAACCATCGATGAACATATTTGATTTTATAAAACATGGTTGAACAAGTTTGACCATGATTGATATTATAAACCCAAGGAAATAATAAACCTTAGGGACTAACGCTAAAAACCCAAGACATTACAAACATAAGGGAATAATATTAAACCCTAGGAATATGAACCATTATATCAATAAACCCAACATATTGCTATTATAAACCCAAGGGATTAATACTAAAACCATAAGGGATTCTGAACTGAGGGAAATGATATAAAACTCAAGGGACTAACATTATAAAACCAAGGTATATAAAACATAATATGAATATTTTAAAAACTAAAATAAACATGTTCACCTTCGTTGATTTTCATATAGAGACAATCCTTCTTACAATGTCATGTTGGACCATAGTTGACCATGCTTAACCAAGGTTGATTTTCATGTGAAGACAATCTTTTTCACAATGCCATTTTCGACCATGATTGACCATGGAAGACCGTGCTTGAATTCATAAAACATGGTTGACCATGTTTGAATTTATAAAACATGGTTCACCATGGTTGACTAAGGTTGACCATGATTGACCATGGCTGACTATGATTATCATATTGAGACAATATTTTTCACAATTTGACGTTGGGCCATGGTTGACACAATAACTGATTTTCATATTGAGACAATCTTAGTCACAATGCGACATTGGACATGGTTTCCCATCATTAACCATGGTTGTCAACAATTGATTTTATTAAAAATGGTTGGCCATGGTTTAATGACATTAGACCCAAGGGACTAATATTATCAATCCATGGTATATAAAACCAAGGGATAAAATTATAAACCCAAGGTATATAAATCACAAAATAAACTTAAATATTATAAACCCTAAAATAAACATGATTGACCATTGTTGATTTCCATATTGAGATTATATTTGTCGCAATAGAACGTTGGACCATGGTTGACCATGACTGATTTTCGTATTGAGACAATTTTTTCATAACACGACGTTGGACCATTGGTTGGCCAGGGTTGATTTTCATATTGAGACAATATTTGTGGCAATGTGACATTCAGCCATGGTAAACCGAGGGGACTAAATACTTAAGGGAATGATATTAACCTTAGGAAAATGAGCCCTTAGATCAATAAACCCATGGGATTGATATTATAACCCAAGGGTGTAATAAACCCATAAGATAAAAGTTATAAACCCAAAGTATAAAAACCATAACATAAATATTATAAACCTTAAAATAAACATGGTTGACCATGGTTGATTTCCACATCAAGACAATCCTTGTCACAATGCGATGTTGGACCATGGTTAACAATGATTGATTTTCATATCGAGAAAATATTTCTGAGAACGTGATGTTCGACCATGGTTTACCATTGGTTACCATGGTTGATTTCCATATTGAGATAATCTTTGTCACAATGCAACATTCAGCCATGATAAAGCTAAGGGACTATACCTAACTGAATATTATTAAACTTTAGGAATATGAACCGTTAGATCAATAAATTGAAGGGATTGATATTATAAACCCAAGGGATAATTATTATAATCCCATGGTTTATAAACCATAACATAAAGATTATAAACCCTAAATAAACATGGTTTATTTCCATATTGAGACAATCCTTGTCGCAATGCGACATTTGACCATGGTTGACCATCATTGAATTTCATATCGAGGCAATCTTTGTGCGATCTCGATTTTGGACCATGGTTGACCATGGTTAATTTCCATATTGAGACAATCTTTATCACAATGCGACATTTGACCATTGCTGACCATGGTTGACCATGATTAATATTATAAATCCAAGGGAATAATAAACCTAAGGGATTGATATTATAATCCAAGGGAAATAATAAACCCAAGGGATTAATACTAAAACCCCAAGGGATTATGAATCCAAAGGGCTAATATTGTAAACTCAAGGTATATAAATGCTAAGATAAATATTATAAAAACTAACATAAACATGGTTGACCATTCTTGATTTTCATATTGAGAAAATCCTGATCACAATGTCATGTTTGACCATGGTTTATTTTCATATCGAAAGAATCTTTTTCACAATCTGACATTCAACCATGGTTGACCATATTTGACCACGGTAAATTTTCATACCGAGACAATATTTGTGGCAATGTGACGTTCAGCCATGATTGACCATGATAAAAAATGGCTGGCCATGGTTGATCATTATTGTCGATGATTATCGATGATTTTTCTAAGGAGACATTTTTCTTTTAGAATACAATATTCTCCATGGTTGAAAATCCTATATGTTTGAAGTGTTATTGATTGTTTTTTAGTGTTTTCACATTGATTAGAACATCTTAAGGGAATTTCATATTCATAACACATTTGTTGTTGTACAACGAAAGTTTTGGTCATAGTCATGCACACTTCACATGTTGTTCTTGGAGAATATTTCTAAGGAATTTTTTTGATGTTTAATTTTCATTTTTTCAAGGTTTTCTAAGTTTTATTCATGACTTGGTATGTGTCGCACTTCATTTTATGTCTAAACGCATCATGTTTTCCCCTTTTCTTATCCTCCAAAGTTAGACAATTTTTAGTGTCAAAGAAAATAAATTAAGGAAAAGAGTGCATGCGCACACTCTAAAGCCTTGATCGAGAATCCTTCATTGTTCTAAAGTGTGCCATGTAGCCTCCAAGAGCACAAAGTGCACTCATTAAACACTTTCCCCTTCCTTGTTTTGAACTCCACCCTTTAAGAAACCAAGTCTTCCTTTCAGCACACTCCTTTGATTTGAAGGAAAATAACCCTATTTGAATTCATGACCACACCCTAAATGCAGTAAGATCCATCCTTCATCACTTAACAATCCTCCATGTGCCCTTTTGACCCTTTGAGTGCATGATAACATTTTGAATCACGAAACTTCATCCTTCAAACTTCAAACTTGCGCCATGCACCCTCCTGGTACTCTTGAGCACATGGGCGCACCCAAAATGCGTGAAGCCTAATCCTATAGCCTTCATGAGTTCCCCCTATGCCCTCCTTCTCTCCCTTGAGTGAAAAACGTACTCAAGAAGGCTGAAGTCTCCTCGTTCATCCTTCCGGGTTGCCCCATGTACCTTGCCTTGAATACCTCTTATTATTGAGTGCATGAGAGCATGTCAAAACCCTGAAGCCCTCACCCTTTATCTATTCAACCTTTTGTAAGTGTGCCCTTCCACTTATAATCCCTCCTCGACCCTTTCAGGGACACTAATAACACATTAACCTAAAATATGCATAAAACATGTTACAATAGGATATTTTTAGGTTGATGGCTTCTTGTCATGAGTGATTGCAGATATAGGTATTATAGGAAAATCGTGGATATAATGCATGAGGAATACTAGGAAAAGAAGGAAAAAAAAGGAAGAATTGAAGCACAAAGATCACATTGAAATCTTGATGATCAAACCATCGTGAAGACTTCAATATATCAAAGTCGCTTTGGAGGCGAAGAGATCAACGACCAGAATTTTCTTGGAGAACTAAGACACGAGCGGTAGCCATGTCACCATTGAAAAAATTCCATGTCATTAGTCACTATTTATCCTGGTCATCAAATATAGGGACACATCACATCTTCATCACATGAAGATGTGGAATATATAATGTAAATATGTAATCATTGGAAAGACAAATAAGTGGAAGTCCAAGAGTCATGTATGGATAAAATATGCATGGAATTCCAAAGGACATATAATACCAAGAGTCATATGTAATTCCAAAAGTCATTTGGAAGTCCAAAGGTTGTATAACTCTAAAGGTCATTAGGAGTTGGAAAGTCAAGAGTCATGGCATGTGAACTGTCATTCCTTAATATATAAAAGGATCCTCATTACTCATGTAAACTACTTTTAATATTTTCTTCTCCCACAAGGCGTTATAGAGACATAGTTAGTACTTTTCGGAAGCAAGTAGTGGCTCTAATGCTACACTATTGGAGCCCGTGTTGTTCATTATATTAATGTATCCTAGAACTTTTTCTTAATATCAAAGCCTTTTGGGCAAACATATTCTCACACATGGATTTTGGATATTTCTAAGACTACTCCTTTCATGTTTATGATTCATGTTTGCTTTCACATGTAATGGAGTAATTGAACTATTTTGGTGATTTCAAGGCTTAACTTATTGGAATTTTTTCTAATGTTTATAATGATCATCGCATCTATTTAAAAGATTTAACTTTATTTTCGACATGTCATTTTCATTCACGTGTCTCTCCATTAGGGTAGTACTATTACTTATCTCTTAGAAGCTCACCTTCTTTCCCCTCTGCAGTGAAACAAAATCGATACATATATAATCGAACATTCATAAGGCACACTCGCTTTCTCATTCAAAATCACCTACTCATTTATCTCTCGTGCTTGCAACTAAATCCAAGGAATATCTTTAAGTAAATGAAAACCATACTATATTTCGTATTAGTTTCCTACACTAAATGGTATGAGGTCTAATTGGGACATCATCTCGAGGAGATCCCTTGTATGTTGCCAGTATCTAACATCATCAACAAGGTGAAAATAGGATAAAAATGTAATGGAAATGGAAAAAGGATGTACACAAATATATTAGATTAATTTAAAAAAGTGTTAATTTTGGAATCCATCATAAAGGAACAATCGTTCATCAAATCCAGTCGTAAGTAGCCACAACAACCATCGATCTACTAGAATTTACTTCATGCATGTGGTTCTTTCAACCATTATTTGATCATATAAGACCATATCCATACCTATATCTTTTAATCCCCTTGCATCATCATTATCATGTGTTTTCCTTGGCTTACCAACTACAATCTCACGTCACACCTATGTGTTTTTGTGTATGAACCACAACCATCACACCTCATGTGGTTTATTTCATAACATAAACATCACATCAATTTTTTTATTTTAATCGTGTTGCGTGTATCCTATTATGCATAGAATTGATGTAGCATCAAGTTTTCAAATTGACCAATAGGTAGGTAAGAGGGTGGTGGGTATACTAGTATGAGAGCTTGATGTGGAATTAGAGTATTGGGTCTTATATTAAGGGGTAAATGTGAGATGGAATAATATTATAATGTTAGAAGGATGGAAAAAACTTACAAATAGTTAACAAGTTGATGAACCATGTAGAGGAAAATAATTCCTAAAGAGTTGGAAAGTACGACAAATGGAACCACTGTATCTCAAAAGATAGATTTATTTTTATATGCACATTAATGATAAATTGTTTGTATAAATAAGTAGAAAAATTTCATAATAATAGGTTTTGTCCAAGTATAGAATGGAGAAGAATAAAGCCCATGTCAACACATACATGTGATCCTTCATGCAATATAAAAGAACAAATTGTGATAGTGCTTGTGGCAGTAACGAAGATGGAAGTAGTGGAGTATATATGATGATGGATAACAAAAATAAAAATTTTGTGTGTGTTTTGGATTAGAAGAAAGATCATACTGTAATATGAATCACACATTCTATTTTCAAGAAAGCCTATAATGCCAAGTTTGTGTTGTTGTATTGGTGATAAAGAATGTTTGTGTATGTGCCTAGTATCTCCTTGAATGGTGTATGATAATTTTATGTACGTAAGTCAAAAGATGTTGTAAGCTTCACAAGGAAAAGTGTACCCCCATAAATTTTTTGGTAATCTAAAAACCACTAATGTAGTATTTGGTTCATTGTCATTTGAAACCATTTCATGCAATGTTTCGGGAAAGAAAAAACCCACTTAAGGTGCTATGGTTGAATTTCATGCACAAAAAACCGTAACTATAATGCTAAAGTGTGGTTATGTCTAAGCCATGGAAAACCCATGAAAATGATTATCCGAGGGAAGTTGGAGGTGTATGTATAGGTATGAAGACACATGGTGGAACAATGATTCAATCAACTATGCACCTAAAGAACATCGTAGTGGACCTGAAGTTTTAGTAGTTGGTTACACATGCATTCAGGTGGATGGTTGTCCATTTATATGTATGTCAACATTTCGGTAATTATTTTAAATCCTAAGTTGGACGAAACATGTACTTTCCTGATGAGGATATGGTTTTTATGGTTACTTCAATTGATCAAGTTTTTAAAAAAATGGTTATTATGGGGGAGTGTTGGAGTATGTAGCTCCTACTTATCTGAGTTGTAATTATCGGGTCTAGATGTTCCTGTTATTTAGGAATTGGTCAAGTCTAGTTGTTTGAGAAATATTCTCCAGCTAGATGCTTCATAAATTGGCAGTGATTGACATATTTGCTAAACTTCTTACTTATGAAATGAGTATCTTGAGAAATTACTTATGTATTTATGTGTTGCATTACTTGATTAATAACAAACAATATTTATACATTTTTTTATTTAACAAATTATTTAGAAAAAACCTTTAATTATATTAAGTCCTAAAACTTAATAATATGAATAAATATGAAGTAGACTACTTACACAAATCCTTCACACACACACATATATATAAGTTTTATTTTAAATTTGCTTAAAATATTTTAAATTGTAAATTTTAGTTGCTAAAATTGCATAATGTAAACGTTTTAAAAAATAAATTTATTTATACATTTTTAAAATTATAAATGAATATTTTTAACTATAAATTTAGATAATAAGTTATGATAATAATCTGGAAAATTAAAAAAAAAAAACCAATCATTTCTTATTCAATGAGGAACATAAAAAAAAAAATGGCTATCATAAACAATTATCTAAAATATAGATATTTTCCTTAAATATTTTTTTTTTTTTTTTTAAATAACAAGTTAAAAACCCTACCAATATTAAATATCTAACTTTTATATATATATATATATATATATATATATATATATATTAAAGCATTAAATACACCTAGCCTAAAAAAAACTTATAATAATTTAATAATGTTAAAACATTTTACGAATAACATAATAATATTAAAACATTTAACAAATAACATATTATAATGATCATAAACCAATTCAGCCCCATCCTAAGGAGTCTTAAAACATTTAAGAATTAACTCATTCAATGCCCGTAAATGACCATTTCTTAACCAAAGCTAAACCAAAAAATTCCCTTTTTTGATTGACTTAAAACGTTTAAGAAGTAATTAGGACAATCATCTTTTCTCGTCCTAAAACATTTAATTGACACATTTGTCTGCATGTAGCCTTTTTCTCTCTTTCTCGTTTTGTTGCTTATATGAAGTTATCAAATTGACCTTATCCCATGCAAATTAGTTGCTTTGTAAGCTCTACTCGTATACTAATCTCCACAGGGTAGTCTTCTAGTAGTATCATTCTCCGACCTAAATTCTTATCAGAAAATTGTAGTTGAAGGTACGCCATCATTTTCTACCCGGACAGGTATTGTGGTTCGACGGCCTAAACTCTTATCCCTATAATTCATTTGCTTCATCTTTTGCCTTATCCGCCTCGAACTCCTGTACTCAGTTTTTGAACTTATGCTGTCCCACTTTCTACTATTCAAAAGCATATCCACCGTAATAATGTTTTGCCTTATCCGCCTCCAACTCCTGTCATTTAAACTTATGCTGTTCCAATTTCTAGTATTCAAAAGAATATCTACGGCAATAATGTTTTCCATGGAATACTGAAAACTCATCTTGTCGCTTATGTGTTTGTCCTTCTTCACTTATCGCACAACATACATACTTTGTCGACCTGAATTAATAACCTTGTACTTCGTTTGATTTATCTTGAACTTATTATTTTCTTGGAGATAATGTCCTCCATCGTCAAGGAGATCCCCCACTCTTCCAGTTTTATGTACCCCGTTATATATTTGATTGAAAATTTCCAACACATATAATGGTGGAAAGTAAAATTAATCATGTAAGCATATAAGTTTCCCACTGAGCTATATTGACTATGTTATACTCAGCAACATTGGATACATTAAAGATTTTGGAATATTGTGCTGAATCTAAATAATTGACTTTCTTTTTATATATCAATATTTTGAAATATTATAAAATTTCCAATTTCCAATTATTTAATTGACTTTCTTTTTTATATATCAAAATTTTGAAATTTTCCAAAATCTCTCATAAACAATTATTTCATAAATAATATTATGCTCAACACTATTGAATATATAGAAAATTTTGAAATATTTTAAAAATATAGTGGATAAAGTCGAACCTAAATAATTAACTTTTTCTTTTATATATCAAAAATTTAAAATATTCGATTGCGAAAGTGGCGATACACATGTGTTGGGAGAGAGCTCTGCAACTCTGAGGCTTAACCTAACCCTAGTTTCCATTGCTGCCGCTGTGGGCTTCTGCCCCTGTAGCTGGCTTCCCACTGCACTCCACAGGACGCTCTCTGAACAGGCCTGCCATGGAGCAGGCGATCAACAGTGTAGGTCCTTCCTTCAAAGAGCAGGTGGTAGGCTCCTCTCACGCACCTGGCTCCTCTTTCTTTACCTGCCTCACCACCTCTTCGGCCGGTCCGAGAACGGATCCGGCTCTCAGCAATTGTCCACCGCACCATGAAAACGATAAAGCCTCTAAACACACAAGCTCTGACATGGAAGGAATATAGAAAGCAGTGGCTACGGCTGAAGTATCAACCTCTCCCAGGAACCCAGAAAGCCCTAAATCGGGGATCACAAAGATGGACTAGGACAAGGTACAAGCAACAAAATCCTGTCATCAGAAGGCAGCGAAAATTCCAGAAATAATCATACAGGAACCAGACATAGAGGTCTATAGAGATTACATGAAAGAACATGCAGTTATTTGTGAGTTTATGGGTATCTGGCCATCAGAGAGAGCTCTGAAAGGATGGATACAAGAAAAATGGAACCCAAAAGGGGCCATAGAACTGCAGCTTGGTTCGAAGGGCTTTTTTACAGTTGTGTTCGCCCTTCTGGAAGAAAAGGATCGCATTTTTGAGGGCAGGCCATACTTTTTCAACTCTGCTGGCCTATACATGACATTCTAGAAGGAGAAATTCATGTCTGAACAAGAAGATTTCACAAGAGTCCCATTCTGGATCAGACTACACTCTCTCCCAACAGACTACTAGGCACCATTGGGGCTTCAAGCTATTGGAAACGGCCTAGGGGAATATATCAAAATTTCAGAGGGTACAAGAAATGGCCACTACATCTCATATGCTCGAATATGTGCCTATATAGATGTTTTAGGAGCATTTCCCGAAGCCATTAGCCTGAATTTCAGAGATGAAATATGGACTCAACTGGTGGACTATGAGCACATCCCTTTCCAATGTAGGAAATGCCATGAGCACGGCCATCTCTTTCGAGATTTCCCACAGAATAAACCACCTCCAAAAGATGACTCAACAGAAGCCAAAGATGAATAGGGTTTCACCAAAGTTTCTCATAAAAATAAGCAGGCTAGGAGGAACATAGCGGGAAAGGAAGCACCTAGACAGGCCATGCATAATAGATATGAAATTCTCACATCTACAACATTGGAGAAAGGACAGCCAAGCAACAACGCAGAACAAAATTTAGAACAACATAAAGAACTGGACACAGAAATGGAAAATACCACAAACCCAGCTTCTCAGGAACAGGCCACTCTGGAGGAATCTGATATGTACTACATACAAGATCCACCTACCTCCGAGGACAAGGCTTTAGAGGAAATACTGATAGGAATGAATCTACAAAAGATATCAAGATATTGGACCTCCAATGGATTTGAAGGTATCCCAGAGAACCAGCTCAAGAGGATTGAACAGGCATACAACCTCCAACAGAATTTCCAAAAGTAAAGAGAGAATCAAAACAAGGGTGGGAAGAGTCTAGCTGGAGGCATCAAAGTGAACCTCAAGGCCAACACCCAAATCACCAAGGCTCAACAGAAAAGAAAAGGACGAAAAATAGCAAGTCAACACATTATTGAACTAGGACTAACCCTCATCAATGCTGGCAAGGTAAAGGCCCTTACTCTCACTCCAAATATTTTATCATGAAATGTACATCTTGGAACATTATGGGACTCAATAGCCCTTCAAAAAGAAATATTCTTAAATCAAAGGTAATCTCTGGGAGAGCTGACATTCTTTTGCTGCAAGAAACAAAAAGCGGTCTCGATGACATGACAAGCATACAACAGACCTGCTTTAGAAAATAGTATAGGCACATGGCCATTGCTGCTCAAGGCATGACAGGAGGCATTGCCACTTTTTGGAAGGAATTAAGGTTTCATTTAATAGATTATTTTGCTTCCAAGCATGCCCTAACAACCATTCTTCATGTCATAGGAACTAAAGAGAAAATTTGTATCACAAATGCTTATGGTCCTCATTCGGTTAAAGAGAGACTTGCTTGGCCCAGTCAACTAAAAATCTTCCTCCAAACCTTCAACCACAAGATGCATATTTTAGCACGGGACTTTAATATGATTTTGAATCTGGAAGAGAAAAGGGGGGGTCTTCATCGCTTGGATTTGGATTCCAATGCTTTCCAAAATTTGATTGATGAACTGAATTTCATAGATACCCCCACAAAAAATGGATTCCATACTTGGAATAATATGCAAGGGGGGGAATGCCAGATTGCCTCTAGACTGGACAGATTTCTTCTCTCGGAAGACCTCTACCTATCCTCTCTGGAAACGGAGGATTCCCTTGCTCCGCAGGTGGGATCTGATCACTGGCCAATTGTGCTTTCCTTTCAGATCTCCTTAAAACTGAAAAATACACCCTTCAGGTTTGAAGCTTTCTAGTTTTCACACGCATATTTCCAAGAAAAGATAAAAGGACGGTGGTCATCAAATCTTCCCCCTCAAAACAACAAGATGAAGATTTTTCACCAAAAACTCAAATTCGTAAAACAAGAGTTAAAAAAATGGAACCAAGACACCTTTGGGGACATAACTACAGGGAAAAAGGTTATAGAGTCCAAAATGAAGTTTCTTCAACAAACAATTATCCAGAATGGTTTAACCGAGGAAACAAAACAAATTGAATTGGAGCTTCAGCAAGAATGGGAGCTAAGGGCTACTCAAGAAGAGATTCTATGGAGACAGAAATCATGAATCCACTGGCTCAAAAAGGGTGAGAGAAATACCTCCTTCTTCCACAAATCAATGATCCGGCATAGGAAGGTTAATAGAATCCTCAACTTCAAGAATGAACAGGGGCAGATTTTGGACACTCACTAGCAGATTGAGGAAGAGCTACATAGGCATTTCTCAAGCATCCTAACGGAAAGTAACCACAGCAATGAGGACCATATCAGAAAAATTACAAATCATATCCCTTCAATCTTAACCAAAGAACATAATTAGATGATGTTAAAGAAAATAACCATGGAGGAGTTGGAAGAAGCAGTTCATGCAATGCCAAATGGAAAAGCCCCAGGACCTGATGGGTTCACCATCGACTTCTACAAACATGTTGGGACACCATAAAGGATTCGGTTTATGACTTGGTGGAAGAGTCGCGAGTGAAGAAATCAATATTTCCATCTCTCAACGCCACCTCACTGACTCTCATCCTTAAATCGGAGAGGGTCAACACCCTTGATCAGTTTAGACCCATTGCCCTCTGTAATGTTATCTACAAGATCATCTCCAAAATTCTTGCCAACCAGATAAAGCCTCTTCTGCCTCTCCTTATCTCAGCTAACCAGACAGGCTATGTAGAAGGAAGGAAAATCATGGACATCATCATTCTGTCTCAGGAAATCATTCACACTCTCAAATATTAAGGAAAAACGGGGATGTTGATCCAGTTGGACATGTCCAAGGCTTTTGAAAAAATAAACTGGAACTATATCCGCAAGATGCTTGCGGCTTTTGGTTTCAATAAAGAGATCATTGCCTGGATCATGGCCCTAGTCTTAGGAGCCTTTTTCTCCATCCTTCTTAACGGTTCTCCCACTGCCATCATTAATCCCTCAAGAGGCATAAGACAGGGTGACCCCATTTCACCCTTCCTTTTTATCATTTTGGCGGAGGGATTCGGAAGATCCTTCTCAGTTGCCTTAGTCAGTAGCCTCATCTCTAGTCTTAAGATTTATCCCCAACTCCCACCTTCAACCCATCAAAAACTCGTCGATGACACCCTCCTTATGGGAAGCCCAATGCTCAAGGAGGCCTTAACCTTCAAAATAATCCTCAATGAATTCTCTTTAGCTTCGGGTCTGGATGTGAACCAATTTAAATCCAAAATCTTCTTCCTAAATACCTCGATAGCCATCCAAATGCATATTTCTCGGGTCCTAGGTTTTCAAAGAAGCCTCTTCCCTTCCAAATATCTAGGCGTTCCCCTTACTGATAAACCCCTAGCCTATTTGAATTGGGAATCTCTCATCTCTAAACTCTGAAAGAAGATTTCCAACTAGACCTTCATAGCTCTTAATCTTGCTGGGAGACTTATCATTGTCAAGTCAGTCCTCCAAGCTATGGCCCTTTATCTTTTCTCGACGATTGTAGCTCTGAAATCGGTCTCTAGCAAAATCAAAACAATCCAAAGGGAATTCCTCTGGGAAGGAAAATCCATCAAAGGCAAATGGGCTCTGGTAGCTTGGGACAAGGTGTGCTCTCCAAAGCACGCAGGGGGTCTTGGTCTCAGAGACCCTGATCTCCTTGGTCGGGCCATGGGAGCTAAGACATGGTGGAGATGGCTTACAAACTCTTTCACCGACTGGGCTCTCCTCTGGAAGGCTAAATATGCTCCCATGACTCCATGGGCATCACTCATTAGGCTCTTAGACGATCTCAAAGAATCACTTTTGTGGAATAAGGCCTAGGAAAACAGACCAATAATTCAATAGCATAATTTTTGGGAGATAGGTAATGGTCAACATGCTCTATTTTGGGATGATGCGTGGGAGCAGAGCCCAAGATCGGATAAAGAAATTTACAGGCCATTAAAAGAGTATCTAGAAGAGAAAAACAAAAGAAAATTTAAATATTACTGAAGGAATTCCAATACTTCCGAATGGAGAGAATGGGAGAATCTCAAGGACTTCCTTCCATTTCATCTCCATCAATATATAAACTCCCTTAAGCAGGAGATCAACAAAAGGAAAATTCAAAGGGAGGATGGTCCTGACATTCTTTGATGGGGATCAAATATGACAGGAACCTTCACTATTAAAGAAGCTTAGAACCTTTTGCAAAATCTGACCTCTATTCAAGCAGTCAGTAAATGGAAAATATTGTGGATCAAGAGGCACTAGCCAAATATCAGCCTATTAATCTAGCTAATGGCGCATAGGAAAACTCATACGTGGGACAACCTTCAAAGAAAAGGTTTTTCAAGGTCCCTCGGTTTGCATTCTCTGCCTTTCGGACTCTGAAATGATAAACCATCTTTTCAATACTTTCCCTTTTGCCTCTAACATTTAGTCTTGGTTCCTTATAGTCTTCAATATCTCAGACCGATCTATTCAATCCATCCACACTACCCTGGAAAATTGGTGCTATGATTTCTCCAGCCAACCTCTAGTCAATCTGGCTTGGAACCTTCTCCCGGGTATCGTATGTTGGGTAATTTGTAACTCTAGGACCTTCCGGAATTTGTCTTCCACTGAAGAACAGATCATCTTCAGCATAAAGCTCATTATGAGAGAATCGGCCTCAATTTCAAAGCTTCTCAATGCCCCTAACCCACCTTCTATGGCAGATGGAAGGATCCTATCTCTTCTAGATCTTCCCATTCCCAGCACTACTTCTTCTTCCATTTCTGCCTCTATCATCCCCTCACCTCTGAATGTCTGGTACCCTCCTGATCAACCTCTCCTCAAGTTGAACTATGATGGGGCCTCCAAAAACAATCTGTGCTTGGCAGGCTTTGGAGGAGTGTTTCGTAATGCTCAGGGAACCATCAAGTGGATTTATTATGGTAATCTAGGTCACACAACCAACAATGTGGCTGAGTTTCAGGCATTGGCCAAGGGTCTTGACATAGCCAGGCAGAATAACTTTTGGGCTCTCCTGGTTGAGGGAGACTCCAATATCACTACCCAAGCTTGTAGAAAACTTTAGCAGGGGAAAAATGTGGAAAACATCTCAACTGGCTGGCGCATCAACAGAATCGTTCAGCGAATCAATTATAATATTAAAGAGGCTAAAGGTATTTCTTTCCATGGAGTTAGGTGGAAGGCTAACAGCCTGGCCGATTACCTGGCCAACCAGGGGGTCATCACACATGACAGGCTCGCGTAACAGGACTGGAATTCTCTTGATTCACTCGACATAAGGATAAATTGTAATGACATAAGCATAAATGACCTGCAAAAGGCAGGCGTACTTTCCCAACCGCCGAATCTGGCCACTTACCATGATTGAGTACCGACATAATGGTATAGTGTGTGCTCCTATCGCGGGAAGATCAAGGCTCAGATCCTGCTGGACTGATAACCTGCAAATCATAATGAATTCGCATGATTCAATTAATTGGCTTGACAATTGACATCATCCTGGGAAGGCAGTGTATTTTCACTCGCCTCATCCTTTATTTCTCCCCCTCCTGGAGCATTCTCTTCATTCCGCTGTTTCTTGGCAAAGATTTTCGCCCTTTTCCTCTTCCTTGTTATCCTCTAAGCCTTTTCAGAAGCTCCGTCCCGTAAATCTGAAGGTCTCTGCCATGGCTCCTCGCCGCAGGCACGCTCCCCCTCCTCCTCCCCGTTGTAATTGTTAGTCCTAGTGGGATAACCCCTCCAGGCATCCTATGACCAGAGCGGAGACCCAGGCTAGGAATGCAGCTCGTTATTAGAGCGAGGTCACCCCAACACCTTTGTAGTAAATCCTGAGCGGTCTGGAAGCTGAAGCAGTTGCCTGGCATCGGGCCACCCCAACGGAGATGGTTGATCATGAATTCCAATGGATTTTAGACTCTGGTTTGACTCGTATCATAAAGAAACTCTTCACGAGAGCAGTCGACCTTCACTGGAACACCAAAACCCTCCTCTCTCTTGCTCTTCAGGAACAAAGTAGAATCAACAGAAATCTGGAAAGAAAGATTCAGACCCTCTCAGAGAAGTTTGAGACCTTTGTCCAAACGGTTCATCACCTGCGTTTTGAAGAAAGCTCATCGCCGCACTATGAGCTCTTGAAGAAGAAATCAGAGCAACATTAGCATAAGGGTGTCAAGGCAGAGGCTAGCCCTTCGAAGCCCTCTCCTCAGGGGGAGGGTCCTTCTCTGCGCTCCCCCTCGAACTGGTTGGATGGTACCCCTGAAAGGCTAATTAATATCGATGAGTACTTTAATGAAGATGATGAAACCCTGTCTCCTCCGGGTCTATAATCACGTTTTTTTTTCTTTTGTAATGAATTCCTACTCTGGTTTTGGTTGCTTCGAGCCTGCGAGCTTGTTTTTGGTTGTGTCGAGCCTACACACTCAGATTTGGTTTTGGTTGCTTCGAGCCTACGAGCTCGTTTATGGCTGTGTCGAGCCTACAAGCTCAGATTTTGAAAATGAAGTTGTTTTTGGACTCCCCACCTAACTCCTCCTTCCCTGTATCCTCTTTCCCTGGGTGCAGGATCAATCTCCTGATCTGCAGGTCTAAGGTCTGTTGCCAAGATGGCTCTTTTTTGTAACTTTATTTTTTCGATTAATGTGAATATTCCCTCCTAAATTTACAAAAAAAAAAATTTAAAATATTCCAAAATATCTAATCAATATTTTTTTTAATGGATAATGTTACAATTATGGAATTTTTTTAAGGATAATGTTACAATTATGGATTTTTTTTTTTAATGGATAATATTACATTACTTCTTAGATTATGAAGTTGGAATTTTGATAAACCAAAATAAATTCAAACCCTTAGATTTCATTTACTTCTATCAAATTTTCAAATCTATAATAAAAATAAAAATACCCTCAAGAACTATAATAGTATCGACTAGAGACTTGTTGCTTGTAACAGGAAAGTGTCATGCATGGCATCGTGAAGAAAGAAGATGTATTATAATGCATGAACAATCTGTGCAGCTGGTTATTGAGTTGTTAGTTGCAATAAATTAATCACAGAGTCTACATTAACTAATTTGTATCACTGATTCTAGATATGAGGATGACTGTTGCATTTTATTGTCATGATTTTGTGCTTCAACAGTGGGTCGAGTCTTGGATGCTCCTTCTAATTAATCATCTAAGAACTATAATTATTAGTTTTGTATGTAGGTATTGGATTGAGAAATTATGTTATAGGCTTGGTTTATATTGGAATTGAATTTGAGGAATTTTGTTTTTTAAATAAATTAGTGGACAAGATTTGATTTCAAGAAAATATTCTTCCTCTAATACATTATTGAGGAGATGATACGAAAAATATTCTTGCCAATGCATTAAATGATATGGTTAGACTCATTTCTTCTTTCTCTAGGGTTTGTTCCTAGTGTATATCCTCTTCTTTTGAAGTTTTTTGTTCATTTTCTTCCTCCTATTCACAATCTATGTAAAATAATTTATTCTCAGCACACTTAGGACCTTTAGTGTATTTTCTATCAAAACTATAGCAAATTACTTTTGCTCTTTTTCTTTCCAATTGTTGTGGTGTCAGTCATGTAGGTTATTGAGTTCTAGGAGTAGCAACACTTCCATCTTTATAGTTAGTAGTGGTAGGGTTCCTTGTCGCCATAATTTTACATTCATTTTTTCTTGCCAACCTGAATTCCTTCTCCAATGAATCAAGTTCCCAAAGGTGGACCTCATGTTGGATGTTATCCTTTAAAGTCCCTATGAAGATATCAATCATGTGTTCCTATAGAATATCATTTACCCTTATATTCAATATTTGAAAGTTCTCAATGTGCTCCACCACTGAACCCTTTTGTTTGAGATTTATCAATTGGCTAAAGAAGGTGTTTCTCTTTGTATCCTCATAATGTGCTATCATTTCCTCCATAAAAAATGACCAAGTGACAATTTTTTTACAGGAGAAAAGCCATCCATACCATACAAATGTATTCTTTTCTAAATATAAAGTTGCAATGCATACCTTTTTTGTGTTTTTCACATTATTGAGATCAAAATATTGCTCCATATGTAGTATCCATGTTACGAGATCCTTTCCATCAAAGTTTCTCATATTGATCTTTGAAATATGGTGGGTCTTCCATCCAACATTCGAGTTTATGAAATCAAGATCAACATTTATTTTGTTCTCATCATGAGTTTCCTCTACTAGATTTTTTCCATTAGGAATGATTTCTTGTATCAACTTTGTCAAGACTTCCATGTCTGCTTTTATATCATTCTTCATGTCTACCATTTTTTATTCCATTTCTTCCATGTCACTCTTCAAACCATCCATCTTAGCATCCACACATTTCTTCAAAACATCCATATTAGATTCCATTCCCTTCTTCCAAACATCCATCTTAGCTTCCATGCCTTTCTTCAAAACTTCCATTTCATTTTTTTTTGTTCTTTGGGAGAGCGAAATTTGGTGCAGTTGCTCTTGTAATTTTGATATATCATGTTGCACTTCTTCCTCTTAATGAGTCATAGTAGAGTATTCTGAGGGCTTAATGGGTGTTTAATTCTTTTTAGGAGGCATTATAGAACCCAATACTGATATTTATGCTTTAATATGCCCTTGGAATCACTTCAAGCCGATTTTTCAAACAAGACTTATGCACTTTGAAAAAAAAATACACACCTTTTTCTTTCTTTTGAGGAGCTCCATATTGAAACTGAATTATCCCTCTAGTGATGGGAGAGTTGAGGAGCTTGGGGCTATGCGAGAACTTGTAGGAGTTACCTTTACTAAAAAGCCAACATATACTCTTCAAATTTAAGGCCGCCAAGGCCGCTAGGAATCATAGGGGCAATCAAAGCCACACTAGAAACGAGGTGGCCTCGCGATGCGAGCTTGTGATTTACACAGGCGTATTGGCGAGGCCACGTGGGATTAATAGAGATGAATCTCTAGTGGGAAAATATCCCACGCACAGATTCTAACAATAGGTGCATATGAAGCCACATAAACATTAAGGTTGGACTGGAAAAATGTGATAGTGAGCGACGAGTTGAGTGTAGAGGTGACAGTCTAACAAAGGAAGAATTGAACTCCTTGAAGGATTATATGCTTGGATTGTGCTATGGACACAACACGAGAAAAATGTCGACAGGACCCATATTTAGGTGGAAGTGACACGTGGTGGAGAAAATCGGAGTAGAAAGACGTGGGAGATATGCTAGGAAAATTTAATATTCTCCTATAGAAAAAGGCATTCCTTCATCAGGGACTTGATGAACCATGTCTGATGATGTCATAATACCTTCGAAAAGACTACAGGGACTAGGAGGTATAGTAGCACCTAAAAAGGGTGATCCCGAAGTAGGGGGGGGATTCTCCCTTGTCCCGGAAACCAGACCAAGCACCCAGAGGAGGCCAATTGAAATCAAGTGACTCTTTAGTGGGAGATCGGGTAGCAAGAGGTAAGAAAATCGGGATAATAGGCTGCGCAAATTTAGCATACCTAGTGGACTAAGGGGTTTCGAAAGAGACGTCAGGAAAATAACTACCACTAGGAGGCAGTGAGGATGACGAAATTGGTGGTTCCATCACTGTGAAAATATTTCAATATAGGAAGAAAAAATGAGATAACTAATCGAAGGCTCGAAGATCAAAGTCTAAGGAAAACAAAAACAGGCCAAGTAACAAAAATTTAACGGGCGTGTGATCATGGGTAATTAATTTTACGACACTGAAACCAGACTTTTTTGTTTCATGTTTTAAGAGTCGAGAAACAGGAGAAAAAAAATGACTCTAGTCACTTTCAATTTTAAACGAGCGTGAAAGGAAAAGTGCTCAATGATCTCTTCTTTTTTAAGGAGTCACGAAAAGATCGAAATGAATGCTCAGGTAATCTAAGTAAGAGGGTGTACCAGGTTTCCCTGAACTACCATATACACCTTGGTGATCATATGAAAAATGAATGACCAAGGATTTAATGTACGTGCAGGTAGTCTCCCCGAATGTTGTGTTCGATGTATCACGATTACACGGCAGCAGACTCGACTTCCTATGGATAAAAGGATTTGAACCTATAAGGGTCTCCCTTTATATACACGACGGTAGGAGGAGCATAAATCTGTACTAGCACTGTCTAAATCCAGATGGTGAGCGAAAACTACTACGTTTAAAGACGTCGGAACACGTCTCTAGCCTAGACCACTAAAATTTTTGCGTTAGGTTCCAATGCTTCCATAGGTTAATTGAATGAATTTTAAAGTTGATCTTGAATTATTTTTCAGTTTCAAGGCCCTACCGAATTCGGATCTCCAATATCCTAAATGCAAGCTATATGCAAGCTAACACCATTCCCATTCAATGAATGCTAATTACGAGAAGGATAGAGACCTTTCCAACAATAGTCAACAATGAAATCATACGAAGAAATCCACTAATGCATCTAATGCAATCAAATGAAAACGAAAAATGCTTTCCTAGATTTTCAAATGCTAGTTATGCAAAAGAACTTTTCACTTTCGATGCAAACCAAAGAATGATTTTTTTAATTATTTTTCAATGAAATGAAGCACACAATGGACTAATTCCATGAAAAATAAAGCGAGCACTAGCTTGAGTATTGCGAATGTAGGAATCAAATTTTAATGGCTCAATCAATGCAAAACAAACACAAACACTCACTCAAACTAATTATGTACTCTTTCAAACCAAAGGAAAGTTTTCAAAATGACCCAAGTGAGCAATGTGATATATGCTCGGAGCAGCAAGGAGAAGAATCAAACGAAAATCAAAACGATCACTCAACCAAAGAAAACACTCAAAGGATTAAGAAAACTTAGTGCAATCGACCAGGGAATGACAATGACAACAATCAAAAGACTTGATCTCCAATCAGAAGGCTTAGTGCACAAAGACACTTAGAAACCCTAAGGCCAAAAACTACACCGATAAGAAAACAGACTAACATTTGAGAAGAATAAGCCTACAACAGTAAAAACAATCCCAAAGACTTAATTTCACATCAAATATAACCTAGAGTCAAGCACAATTGACCCAAAAACTAAACAAGGAGATCAAACCAAATCCTACAGGATTCAACGTGACTGTGAGGCGGTAATCCGCGCCAAATAGGGGTTGGCACTACTGCAACAAAAGCAACGTGCGACAATCGACACGACTATTCAAGCGAAAAGCGCGCCAAGCCAGATATCTACGGGAAAATGGGAAAAACAGTGAGCAGAGGTCAATCTTGACACTCTAGAGCTGAACAAGATTTTTTAAATAGTCAAGCAAGCCAGAAAAGACAGACAAGCAAGCAAACGACCGAATTCAACCCAACAACGATGAAATGAAAAACTCACACTATTCCCTAGTAGAGTCACCAATTTGTTAAGGAGGTAAATCCTCTCTGTGGACAAAGATGATCCCTCTCACCCTAGAGTGGGTCTAGTAACAAAGGGACAAGCTAGTGTGTAGGTTCCTAATTACTAAATGAAAAGGACACAGTAGATCAACCTACCTAGAGTACAATGTTGTCGCCGCGGCTGTGGTAGTTGTGGTCATCCTGTTCCTGCCTCAGCAAGTCATGATCCTTCTGCAATGATGCTCAGAGACCTGCACATAAATCAGCAAACAAGAGCAACATACGAAACAATGATTTCATTCATAATTACTAACTAGTCAAAGAGGGCTAAGCATATCGCATCAAACAAACCATATAACACAAGATGGGAACCAGACAATAGTCATGTATATGTATTGATAGAAGGAAGAGTTAAAATCAAAGCTTTGACATTGCAGCCTCCTCCAATGGGGTTCATCCAAAGCGCATCTTCGATGATTGTCATGGGATTTGGAGAGGGTGAGGGCATATGCTTAAGCTCTCTCAACAGAGTTCCTTCTTGTTCTATCTCTTCAGCAATCTAGCTCTCTATTCAACTATTCAGCTACAATGTGTGCATCTATCTTGTGCAAAGATAGATACCTTATTTTTATAGAGGAAAAGGAGGAGGTTGGGATCCCTACAATGGTGGAAGGGAGGCCTATGCTTTGGGAGGTTTCCCCAAGAGGTTGAAACAAGAGGCCAAAGGAGGGATTCCATGGTTATTCAGTTGAACCACTCGAGATGACTCATCCACAAAGTTGTTAGAGTAGAATCTTCGACTCTATTTTTAAAAATAATTCTATAAACATCTTCATGTGGGTGGCTAACTGGGACAGAGCGCCAACTGGCATGAGGCCCATTGTTAATATTCCTCATTGACCCGAGGGTATAATGGGCTACTAACGCCAGGGAAAAAGCATGTATTTCTGAAGGCCTGTTCATGGAATTGTCAATAGAAGGAATGTTTTCCTCATGGAAAGGGATGCAATGATGGTCTTTGTAGGGCATGAAAGTCTTCATTGGTCACAAAAATGATCCTCCAATGTGCGAGATGGGGATTGCAGGGATAGTGACAAAATGTTGTGTAACAACGACTGCATCCCATTTTGCACACCTCTTCCCCATCCTTTCCTACCCCTCTAGCCATAATGCTACTTG
The DNA here is from genome assembly GCA_034641835.2 of Pinus albicaulis. Classification (NCBI taxonomy): domain Eukaryota; kingdom Viridiplantae; phylum Streptophyta; class Pinopsida; order Pinales; family Pinaceae; genus Pinus; species Pinus albicaulis. The sequence goes on along the minus strand of CM076578.1, from coordinate 1,417,023,748 downwards.
TCTCCCTGTTGCGCACCCCTCCCTTGACATCTCCCCCCTGCCTTACTGCACAATGGTCCCAAAAATTCGCCAAAGAACCATTCGAGGTGGAAAAAGAGGGGCTCTCCTAGGGAGGGAAAATTTTAGGGGCTAATATTCACAGATGGGCTAATTTTCCATGCTTTTTCCAAAAAAAAGATTCGCCAATTACCATTTTTTCCAAAAAATATTTGCCCAAATTTTATAATAAAAATTTATTTTACCTTAAAAATCACCAAAATTTTATAGAGACTATATAAAATCATTAGAAGTTTGAATATTTTAACTAAAATATCACCAAACATTTTATATTTTTCATATTATTTATTAGTGAGATTCGCCAAGGTTTCTAATCTTTAATATCAGTTTCCATCCTTAAAATTTTCCCTGCTCCAAGGCCTTTATCACCGTGGTGAGGAAAATCGACTTGAGTCAATGAAAGGATCCTCCTCCGGAACTTTTTCTCGCCAGAGACCCGACCCTGAGCAAAAGGAGGTAGCCCCTGAGCATGTTGCGCAGAGAGGTAGGCGAGGCCCACAAAATTCCACCATCTCTCTGCAGATGCACCCCCATTCTTGAAAGACTGACCTACTTCCGGTTTAGGAGAAGGAAGATGATGATTCAGATGTCTAGGTGATTGATTCCAATGGAAACTCGAGGCGTGTCCCTGACAACATAGATCTGGAGTCGCCCATCCTCTCCACAAACCCAGGCGTTTAGAGGTTGATTCGGAGGAAGCGGCTGTGTAGGAACCTTCTTTAAACATTGAGGAGGAGGTCCCCAATTGTGATGACGAAGACAAAGATTGAGGCTTGCGTAGCTTCACAACTCTTCCATGTTGTTTGTCAAGCTTGCCATTAATGTTTTTTTTCTTCTGCATATTTTGTGCTACTTAGATACATCAACGCAACTATGCATAATGTAATTTTTTGTCCTAAGTTTTGTTCGGCCGGGTTTCCTCCTCTGAGGCAGCCCCAATACCGAGTAACTAAGGCTGGGATTGGCTAAGTGCAACTTGCCAACCCCTCCTGTAGCATATGTAATTTCCTTATTTTTGAATTAATAGAATATCCTAACTTACCAAAAAAAAAAAATCTCAAAGTTATTAGATGCCTCAAAATATTACCATTTCCATAAAAATTAATTACATAATATTTAGATGCAATTCTATGGTCAAAGGGCTTACTGCATGGAAGTGCAACCTCGACGTTGTGCTACTTCCTACTCCAGCAGAAATGCAACAAAGAAGAGCAGCGAATTGATGGTTTGTCTAGTTCTGACCACTTCTTGAGCCTCTAAATGAGTCACACATATAAAAAATAACCTAGAATCATCAACTTCCCCTTGAGAAACCTCTTTTCATTCTACAGATATTCGTTCTTAACAAAATCTCCACCTAGAGTAAAAGTGTAGCAACTATATGAAAGTCCATTGAAACCTATCCTTCCCAATTATGACTAATGTTTAGGTCTATAAACAAAATGAACAACCTTATAATTATGATTACAATCTTGAAATCCTTTTTCAAGTCCCCACTCACAAAAAATATGCCAAAACTCCATATTTTCGTCGAACCCTAATGTCTTGTAAAAAATGTTGCATTGTGATGTGAACTGGTCTCTCTGCAAAAAATTCATAAGCTTAAAAAAATTGACTGAATGTGCTCCTATAGGACTTCTTGCGAAATATAAACCTCTCAACCTCCTTATCCAACATCATTCAACTAGTATACTCGGGAAAAAAGGAAAAAAAACAAAAAAAAATTGATTACCTATTCAATATTTAGACTTTGGCTGCCTCGGCCAATAAATCAATCTTTCCTCTATCCTTTTATTCTATTTCATACAAATGTTGTTTAGAAGCCCTTAGCTCCTTCCTCAAGGAGAGGTTTTCTCTGCATATGTTTTTGAGATGCTTATGAAAGGGAAGACTCATTTTCAGCCTATACTTAGCATTTGACAATGTTGTCTCACACATGTTCAAATGGTCATATATATTATTCCTAGCCCTTTCATCTTGTTTCTTCAGTATAATGATCTCATTTTTTTCTTTCTTCAACTGCATCCTCAACCTATGAAAATTATGCTTCCCTTCATCTCCCTAAACCTTCTTTTTTTATTGCACTGACTCTTCCTTCTGTCGCTGCAACTTTCTTGCTCAGGACCTAGTCATAAGAAATCTTGATGATGAATCCTATATGTTTTGAATCTCCTTTGGTACTACCTTCTCTTTACCTTTAGACTTGGAGACAGATGGAGTTTCCTTTGTCACTAGTTCTATTTCACCAAAAATTAGGTTTCCTTTCTAAATTATTCTTCTTCAACTCCCTACTGTCATGTTGTAGTTGAGAAATCACCAAGTGTTCCTTCCTCAACTGTTCTTTCACTTCTAAGATCTCTTTTTCCTTATCATCTAGAATAATATCCTATGGCATGGTTTTTAAAAATTAAATTGTATTATTACTAATATTTAAACTAGTGATTGAATATCTATTTCCATAGATGAAGGTGTATCCTTTTTACTCCAAGAGCTAGTTGGTAACTCAACTGTTAACTTTGATGAATCGAAAAATGCTTGTCATGCTTGATTTCTCTTCTTTTTTTCTTATACCACCAAAAAATTAGTCAAAGAGAAATGGAAAACAGTGGAAAATACTTGGGTTTTCTTACCTTAAACCTTGTCTTCTATCCTACTAAGGCTTATGAAAAAATACAAAGGAATACTGAAACGACCTTTTCTCGTGAAGTGCAACAATAGCCCAAAATGATACTAATAGATTCTCTCAAATCCACCTTCACAAGTAGAGTATCTATAGATTATCAGTAGAATTTTATTTTAGGGTTCACGCAGGTATTATCTTTCTACAATAGCACCATATCCCTTGTTTTTGTACTTTTGTTTTAAGAAATATTTGAAGTTTACAATGTATAGAGGCATGCCCTTTAACAACTATTCTCATTGTAGAGGAATCTCTGTGGTAGCTGAAATGGTGACCTATGACACTAGAAAACTCAACTCTCCAATCTTAACATCCACCCCGATGAAATTCAAGGAAAGATTTGTGGTGAGTTGCACACTATAACCATGTATCTTCTCACAAAATATGATGCAACCATCTTTCTCAAATGAAACTCTAATTGTTGTGTCTCGCTTTATCAAGCTAAGGTATCGGGGCTCAAACCTGACTATGTCTCCTCCTTTTTGTTTATTTGTATCTAGAGTTGTCATAAACTCACAATAGAGATGAATTCTATGGTTTTTTAATTCAATTTCAATGTTTTCCAATTGATCGCGGCAATAGGGTATCATTTATGAAAATAGGGATTTAGATAAGGGATATATGGCAATTTTAGAATCAAAATCCCTGTATTGAAAAATCATAAAAAGAAAATAATTCCTCATTGATCCATATTTATGCAGGAACACAATAAAACATATAAAAAGACATAAACAAAAATATTCAATAGAAATAATGCTTCATTTCATTAATATCAAATAACATAAATATGCTTATAGACATAATGGAAATAAAATAGCTAGGGCATTGGTACCTTATCTCTGAGAAGAGATGTGGTGGCTACATGCCTCTAAACTATGTTAAAATGAGGTTCGAAGGCCTATTTATTGTTGAGAAATAATGAAAACCCTAAACATCCAAAAAACCTAACCGTAGGAGATGAAGCGCCAAAACTATGGGCCCCGTTTGGGTAAATTGGTGTTTCAACTTCCCGGGGATGTAACTTTAGCATATGATCACCATTTGACGCGCATCATACCTTGTTAGAAAGATAAATCTGAGGAGTACAACTTTTGGTGTGAGCAACATCGGTCCATGTACCCATGTTGCTCCCGGTTTTCCCAAAAAACATCGTTTAGGGCCTCAAAACATCTATGGAAGTTCAGGACCCAAAAAGCTCCTAAAAATAGTAAGTTGTGTTGCAACTGAAAAACTGAAAGAACTGATGGTGGTGTTTCAAATGGAATAGGTGGGAGGACACCAATATCCATGTGGATCATTAGGGCCAAAAAACAGCTTCGAGAATGCATGACCTGAAAACCTGCTAAAAATAATACGTTGTGCTGAAAATGAAAGGCTGCAAGAATTGATGGTGCACATCCAAATGGAATAGGTTGGTGGCCACCGATATCCACCTAGATCATTCTTCCCTCCTTATGAAGCAATGTTCCCTATTGAGTTGAGATCCTCCATGAGATGAAACAAATTCTACTGAACAGGATATTAGATTTTTCGAAGATGTCATGGACCTACAGACGGACATGCTGGATGCGTTTTGTAAATTTGGTTTATTTATCAGCCTCAAATAGTACATGTGTGTATTTTGTCTGTGTAGTCGCATGAGGTATGGCAACATCAGGCAGCAGTGCGTTGGGGGTCAGATCAATGGAGTCCTTTTCCTGACAGTGTAGAGGAACCTCTGTGACTGAGGAGAAAATGTCCTCATATTCCTCCATGACTTTTCCCATCTGATGCATATGTGCAGGGGAGCCATGTTTCAAGGTTGTGGCCACAATATTATTCTTTCCATGTGAGCAAGTTGTAAGGAAAATAAATTTCCTGGTTTGGGAAACAATCTTACTATGTTGTTTTACAATAGTTAAAGAGATTAAAGGAGGTGGTACTACCTCTGGTATCCTGTACATGTTATTTTCCAAAGTAATAATAACAGCGCGAGGCCTAGACTCATACATAGCATGTCGCCTCCATAATCATAGTTTCCCCAATAATACATCTACTACATCAAGAGGAGCAACATCACACAATACCTCATCCGTGAATGGCTTGATACTATAAGGAAGGCATCACTTCTGTCGGATGTGGAGATCTCTCCCTAGGTGAAGCCACCTGATTGTATACCGATGCGAGTGTGCTATGGTCAATAGGCTGAGCCACCTCACGACCTCTGCTGAAATGAGGTTCTTTTGGCTTCCACTATCAACAAGGAATTGCAGTGGAGAACCCTTAACCCACATATGCGAATGGAAGAGGTGCTCCCCCTCCTCTAGATCCTCGGGATCCTCCCTTTGGATCTTGGTGGTGGGAAAAATGCCACTAGGATCCACATCAATGATCTACTTCCCTTTGTCATTGCCTTTGTCTGGTTCTGACTCAATATCAAAACATGCATATGATCTAGGTGGCTTTAGTTCAACTACCAATGAGTATTTGGCCTAACACTCGTTTGTGCTGTGAGTGGGGTTGTTATGAAATTCACACCACTTCCCCGTGTCCGTCTTTGGATTTGTGGTGTTGTTCTGAGTCACCCCGCTTTGGCCTTGCCCCTTTTTCTGTGGTTCGAGGGCGCCTTTTCGTGGCTTCGGATTCGCTGATCCAAAGTCTCGCTTCTTCTGCTTAAATTTATGCTTTATATTTGCAGCATAGTGATATGTTGTGCCTAGCGATGAAATGTCGAGGAACTCCATTTCCTCCTGAATGTGTCTGTGCAGATAGCTACGGTACTTGAGCAGAAAATGTCTCTCTGAATCTTTAATACCCAACTTTGTGCGCAGGGTATGGAACAAATTCATTAGTTCGTGCACATTTTGATTTCTTTGCTGCTGTTGCGTGGTCCATTGGATGTACTTGTCCTCATAGTTACCAATGGGGTAATATTTCTCCTTGATGTCGTCTCAGAATAAATTCCAAGTGGGTGCGACAGAGAACAGAGAGGGTTCACCCTCGTCCTTTTTCTCATAGTATGTTTCCCACTAGCCCTTTACATGGGGGGCGACTTTGAGTGCAAAAATAATCTTTTCTCGGTGGGAGAAATCATGGAATGAGAAATAACCTTCTAGAAAATTCAACCATCTATCGACGGTGTCTACATCTGTTTGGCCTCCAAATACAGAAATGTAAAAGTTTACCTATACCTTGAAGGGAGTGGCGCCTCCAAAGTGGCTATTGGATGAAGATGTGTTGTAGGTGGGTAGTCGTTGAAGGATCTGAGCAAAGTCATTCATCGTCGCATTCCTTTATTTCTCGACGGCATCCTCAAGATATATTTTTATTGGATATCCTGCTCCCTCGTCTTTCCTGTCTTCCACCATAGGAGGTCGTTGGGGTTTGTGAGGCGGATCTTGCAAGGGTTCAACCAGATCACGCCTTAACTCCTTATACCCTGACTGCGTTGTGATCATGCAAAGAAAAATAGAGAAAGAGCAGACCGATCTGATACCACTAATATAGATTTATTCCAGAACGCAACAAAATATAGAAATAGACATAAAAACAGAGATGCAGCGGAAATAATGCTTCATTTAATTAATGTCAAATAACAGAAATATGCTTACGGTCATAATGGAAATAAAATATCTAGGGCACTAGTAACTTATCTCTAAGAAGAGATGTGGTAGATACATGCCTCTAAACTGTGTTACAATGAGACTCAAAGGCCTATTTATTGTAGAGAAACAATGTAAAACACTAAACATCCAAAAACCTAACCGTAGGAGATGAAGCGCCAAAACTATGGGCCCCGTTTAGGAAAATTGGTGTTTCAACTTCCCGGGACGTAAATTTGGAATGCGATCACTTTTTGATTCAGATCATACCTCCTTATAAATATCTATCCGAGGAGTACAACTTTTAGTGTGAGAAACATTAGCTCCTGGACCCATGTTGCTCCCGGTTTTCCCAAAAAATATCGTTTAGGGCCTCAAAACGGCTCTAGAAATTTAGGACCTGAAAAAATGCTAAAAATAGTAAGTTGCGATGCAACCGAAAAAATGAAAGAACTGATCGTGGTGTTTCAAATGGAATAGGTGGGTGGACACCAATATCCACCTGGATCATTAGGGCCCCAAAACGGATTCAAGAATGCAGAACCCAAAAACCTACTAAAAATAGTAAGTTGTGCTGAAAGTGAAAAGCTACAAGAATTAATGGTGCGGGTCCAAATGGAATAGGTCGGTGGCTACACTAGTACAAAATGGCCTGAGACAGTCCTAGTATGAGTCTTCCTTCACAAATGTGTTCCCACGTGCATAACCGTACCCAGAATTCATTTCCTCTTCCATGACGAGCAACACACCATGTAGGCACGACGTGGATCATGCCCATATGCGTTTTTCCTCAAGAGGCCACCTGGAACATGCTCAAACATAAAGGTAGCCGCAGAATCGCCGGTTAGCTACAGAATGCCTGCATTCTGCAGCTAGTTCCGGTCAAAATGCTTAACAATGGCAACAATCACAAAATTCAACAAGTCAGTCATGTAAACCATTCTAGAAGTAATTTTAACTATTTTTATTGATCAATTGGGTTTAAAATGGAAATGGACAAGGAAAAAATGAGGTAAAATGAGGTGAAGGAAAGCACAAATTTGAGGCTCAACACCATCTACCTCCAGGTTGTAGAGATTCTTAACTCGAATCCATATCCTCTTGGCTTGACCCATTGTTTTATGTCGCAGGAAATATTTTCCATCACTAAAAACAACGCCATAGCCTTTGTCCTCCAACATTGCGACTGAGACCAATTTTTTCTTCAAACATGGTACATGCATCACATCTTTTAATTGAAATGGTTTACCTAAATCCCTATGAAAGGTAATGGTACCAATCCTGGCAGCACTATACCATCTGTCATTGCCCATCTCAGTATGCATCTGGAGATATTTCTCCTCCAAGTCACTGAACAGTTCCTTATCTCCCGTCATGTGAAAGGAAGTGCCACTATCCAAATACCATACCGATCCCAATGCACTTGAAACCATGCATGCTATCAAGGAGAATTCAAGCTCAAATTATGAGGCAAGGGCCTCACTAGTTGCAGCTCCAATGGCCTTCTGGTTCTTCTTCTTTAGTGGATAGTTAGTAGCAAAATTCCCATGTTTGTGATACTGAAAACACTTCACCTTGAACATGTCCTACTTCTTGCTTTTAGACTTGGATTTAGAATGGGATTTATTCCCCTTCCCCTTATTCACCTTGGCATAAAATGAATAATCCTCTTCATCATCATGCTTTGATGAAGAGCCATCTCTGGTGTTCCACGTAAACTCCTCCTTAACCAGATCCGACCACAATCGTTCCCAATTTGGAAATTTTTCTCGTCCATTGACAGAGTCTTCATAATTGTGCCAACTCTTAAGAATTTCTAGGAGAGCCAAACTCACAAAATCATCATCAACTACTGTTATTCCCACACTCCCCAATTCATCCCGACATTGGACAAAATTTGTGGATACTTTGGAATGGTGTCGCCCTTTTCCATATTGATCTTCCTGAGTTTATCTTTGAGCGCCAATTTCCTATGGTCGCTACTGCTTTGGAATAGATCTGTCAAATCTTTCCACATAAAATATGGTGTGGCTTTCCCATGGAGGCTTGAGACAATGTCATCTCATATTCCCTCCAACAGGATCCTCCTTTCTTTTTCCACTTTCTTTTTCCATGCATCAAGATTGGCAACATTTGTAGCATCTGGCTTAGGAACATCTTTTCAATGAATTCCTTCAAGCCATTTTCTTCGAGTACCTCCTCCATCTTGTCCTTCCAAGAAATTTAGTTTGAGCTAACCTCGAGTGCATACTCTAACCTCAAGCCATTGAAGGCCATTTCAATCTTGAATCAGCTATAGCACCAAGAAAGTCTTTCTGCAAATTCGAATTCTATCCACCAACAAACTCAGCTCCTGCTTCACTTCTGCAATTTCTTGTGCTCTAATACCATGTATAAATTATACAATAATCATGGATAATTTGCATTCACCCGATATAACAATATGATAAAGTTAAATACTGAATCGCTTCTACAAATATTTGCGGAATTAAAAACACAATTGCTAATTACAATATCATGAAGAAAGATCAATCACACACAACATAGATAATTTCTCAGGAAAAGCTTACAGCTAAAAACCCCACTATATTCTATTGTATATTATATCATGGACCATGAAAAAATTACATACAAAACTCCAATAACAGGAGCTCTAAGTACATCAGCTAATTATCTCACAATTTCATACAAAAATTGGCAAATCACTTGCTCAATTTACTGTCTCCAGACAACCTGCCTCCACTGAGCAATCCCTACTGAAAGAAATCCCTGAATTGATGCCTTCTTGCCTGCCTTGATTGCGCAATCCTCATGGGCACATCCAATGTGTGTGTGCTTGCTTGTGTGTAAGCAGATAATGTCACAACTGATAGTTTACTTCCCTTTCACCTAGAACTCAACTAGGTCTCCACTAGATATGACATGCATGCAGTTAATAATAGTAAATCTTCAGTTGCATGTGAAACTACTGATTGTGAATTAATTAATAATTAATTCACTTGATCTCTCACTAGTGTATCTCCAATTACAACTAGCACAACGGAGTTTAACTCACCTAACTGAGTTAAACTACTTACAAATTGCACAACTCATGCACCACTACACTTCCAACTCTGTTACAACTCGAATCACTCAGTTACAACTAAATTCAACCTGCATGTCCCACCAACCAACCTCTTAACTCGAAATTCACTTAGCTAACTGATTTTCCACTTTAGTTAACTATTTCCAAGTCCACATTGAGAATAGATTATAGTTTATTTTCCATCTATATTAAGGGATAATAAAGTTAGACATGCATATATAAATAGACATACACCCAAAAATAGTCTGAGGCCCCACCTAGTGTAGGTGCTTAATTTTCACTAGGATCAAATTTCTTGTTGAATCTCAAGAAAGAATATCCTAGTGTTGTTGATGAGCTGGTCTCATCAGCTGTTTTTGTCCTCTTAGCTTCTTCCTCTTTATCGCCATCCAGATCAATTATTTCTTCTCTTCCCCTATTAATATTCTTTTCAGTAGGATGTGGAGTTTCAACCTCCATCTTCCTAGATATAGAATATCGCCCTCCATTTTCCAATTTCTCCACTTCTAGTCTAGATTCATGAATAAAAGGAGCATATCTGTTCTCCAACCTTATGTTTGAAATTATATGACATGGTTTGTAAGCCCATTTTTCTCCTAACAATAAATTCATACCCTCCAACATTTTATCGGCCCCTTTAGTTGCTTGCCTATTATTCACAATAAATGGGCCTACAATCCTGGGCAACATGAACAAATGAAATTTTTTCACAGGAACAAAATGAATTTGATCTATATTTAGGCTTTTCCTTATGAATTTCAAAGTGAACATACTAATTGGAACAAAGGTAGGTATTCTAAAAGGCTCAACATCAGCTCCATATAACCTTATTTCTGCATGATCTTCAAAGGAAAATCAATCTCCAAACTTTACATCTTTGCTCAATTGTAGGAATTATTGAGCTTTAGGCAACATACATGGTGCAGGTGAACTATTTAGAATTGAATATACAACTAGGAGAAAAGGGGAAGTAAAATAAAAAAATGCCTTCATTCCCAAAATCCGTCCTTACTACTTATGTCCAGAAAACAACTAATTGGTTTTTTTTATTTAGTTCTTTGACATTCAACCCCAACTACATGAAACTTTCAATGTGACTGTACAGGAGAAAATAAGAGACAAGAGAAGGAAACCTAAAGCAACCAGTAAGTGATAGGTTCATAAATTGAGTGTTAATAGCATTTTCCCAATAAGAAGGTATGTCAAGGACCACTCCAGACTTCATCATGAGGGGAAAAAATCCCAAAACTGAATTATCCACCATTATAGTATCTTCTTTGCTCATAATTTTAGTTATAATCTGAAGGACCAGTTTCACGTCTCCAATAAAGAGGTGTAAAGAGAATCGACTTGAATCAAGAGAAAATTGTGCTTTATCGGGCATCAGATAAAACATAATTTGGGCATAATCAAGTCCAAGGAAGTCTTGAAAGTATGTGGATAGAGACTCCCCAAAAAAAACTAAAATATGAACTTGTAAGAGGATAGCAGAGGGACTGTCGAATTAAAAGGGCAGAAACCTGAAAAATGTCTTCTCATAACTGGTTCATTACAAATCACTTATGGGGGCACATTGTCGTGACTAACCAATGAATGAATTTCAGGAATAGATAGGTTTGAGGAACAAAAGCTAATAAAACTCCTAACTTGACTAAGGCAGAATAAACTGGAAAATTGGACTAGTTTAACATGACTTGCGGATATAATTGGAGGTGGTTAACTATATAGATGGTATCAACGATATCATATTCAGTATCCATGAGAGGAATATGCGTAGATGACCTGACTAACACATTTCTCTTTGACATTTCATCAATTTCAAGTACAATTGGAGTATAAATACCTAGTGCTGATGAAAATGGTGACTGGATGCCTATGAATTCTTTGGAAACTTTACAACTCGGAAATAGGACGAGGGAAAAATAAATGGGTAAGGGATTTTATAGAGAAAGGGGAAAAAATGGGGGGAAGACTTCACGTGGGGAAATAAATGAATGATAAGACGGGTAAAGTGACAAGTAGGATATGACATGGCGTAAAAGTATGATGAAGCGGGCTCGCTTGCTAACGTTGTTGGATTGCCTGCTGAAATCACTGTGGGGGGACTCTGCTGTACAAGAAGACCTTCAGGGTTGTGCCCCCGTAGTAAATTTGGTCCACACATCTCCAGTAAATGAGCGGGATTCAACCTTCTTGCGGAGGTACCCGTTGTGGTAGCAACCATGTTTTTTGTGATATCAGGTTTGCAACATTGTGTGGGCCCCATCACTACAATGATCTCGATCCGATAACCTACATGCTTGTTAACTCCGCTTTAGTTGTAGGATGGTCCCACCTCCACTACATTTATTTCTCCAACAAGTGTTTAGTGCATATATTTTTTTTTCTTGTTTTTTGAAATATTCATAATTCAACAATAGTGTCTATCTTTCTCTTTTTTTATATTCATATTTTATTTTTATTTATTTTCTTTTTTTTAAAGGAAAATGAAACATATACAACATGCCAAAACTTAAAATGAGTTGCAACATATACAAAGGATGTCTTGTCATTTGTATCATCCAAGAAATCTTCCCCCTAAAAGAGGCTATTACTCAAGTCGTTGATCTATCTTTTCTCTATTTTGTGAGATGGTTCCATAACATCTGGTATCAAAGCTTTAGATTCTAGGTTTTTGCTTCTTCAAACAGGTCATCTTGGAATTTTTGCTATAACTTATTTTATGCAAAGTTTTAGAAAATAAAATTGAAATAATTTATTATAAATATTGGTGAACCTTGTGTATGAATTTCAGATCTTGGTTCACTATATTTTTGGATATATGATCTGATAAAGTTAGGGTTTTTGCAGGCTCCAAAATTTCATCTCAAACATATGACCTGGGGAAAATCGTCATAAATTTCGTTTCAGGCATCAGATTTGAATTCTGTAAAAGTGGTCGAAAGTGAACGTACTTTAACTTTTCCTTCAGAAATTTCAAGGTCGAATGTTGAAACAGTGACATGTGGCATCCCATAAAACTTCGCTCTACAGAACCAGTCCATAATCATGTCATCGTGGAAGATTTGGAATAACTCTGTATTGAAGAATCCAATATTGGTCTAACTTGTGGCATTGGAAAGAAGATTCAAGGGGATACAAAATGAATTAACTTCAAACCTTGGAGATCATAAATTTCAAAGTTACAACCAATTCAATATTGAAATCCTAAAATAGAGAAAAAAGTGTCTATGTTTTTTAAAATTACATAAATTTTGTTTGAAAAATTAGGTTGAAGTGATTCCAAAGGAATATTGAAGCATAGATATCAGTATTTAGTTCTAAAATTCCTCCCAAACAAAATAATTCCATGCCCAATAAGCCCTCAGAGAACTCTACTATGGTGCATGAAGAGGAATAATTGCAACATGATATATCAAAATTACAGGACCAAGTGCAAAAAATGTCGCTCTCACAAAGAGAAACCAAAGATGACATGGATGGTTTAAGAGAATACAAGGAAGATAATATGGATGATTTGAAGGATGGCATGGAATCTAATATGGATGGTTTGAAAGAATACATGGTATTTTTAAAGGAATGTTTGACAAAGTTGTTGCAAGAAAGGCTTCCCAGTGGTGACAAGGTAATCCATAAAAATCATTATGAGGACAGAAGGAATATGACTTGTGATTTTATAAAATCAAATGTTGGGTTTAAAAACCACCACATTCCAGAGATAGATATGATGAATTTTGATGGAAAGGATCTGGTAACATGAATACTACAAATGGGGCAATATTTTGATCTCAATGATGTGCAGCACTCACAAAAGGTACGCATTGCAAATTTATATTTATAACCCAATCAGATTTTATGGTATCGATGGATTTTTTTCTCATAAACCACTTGTCACTTGATCAATTTTTGCAGAGGAAATGATAGCAAATTATGAGTATACAAAGAGAAGCACTGATTCTAGCCAATTGATAAATCTCAAGCAAAATTTCTCAATGGAAGAGCACATTGAGGACTTCCAAAAATTGAATATCAGGGTAACCAATATTCTAGAGGAGCATAGGACTGATTTCTTCATAGGTACTTAAAGGATAAAATCCAACATGAGGTTCTCTTTTGGGAACCTGATTCATTAGAGAAGACATTCAGGGTGGAAAGAAAAGTTGAAAGAGAAATTATGGTAACAAGGAATTCTACCACTCACAACTAAAAAGATGGAAGTGTTGATGCTCCTATCCTTCCACAACCTACAAGGCTGACACCACAACAATTAGAGGGAAAAAGAGAAAAATGGATTTGTTAAAATTGTGATAGAAAATACACTAAAGGTAATAAGTGCATTGAGAAGAAATTATTTTACATAGATTGTGAAGAGGAGGAAGAAAAGGAATAAGAAACATCAAAAGAGGAGAATATACACCAGGAACCAACCCCAAATAAAGAAGAAATGAATCAGGCCATATCTTGTAATGCGTTGGCAGGAATTAACACTCCTCAAACTCTCAAGATAGAAGGATATATCAATAAGATAATAGTTATGATTGATTCAGGTAGTACCCATAATTTTATTCATTGTAAGATAGCAAAAGAATTAAATTGCTTCATATTTACAGTACCAGAGTGCCAACTGATGGTTGCAAATGGATGAACTATAAATTTCTCTGAATAGTGCCATAATATCAAGTTAATCATGGGGTAATATGTATTGAATATTTGAATTATTTATATTCCAATGGGTGGTGTTGATGTTGTATTAGGAGTCCAATGGTTATAATCTTTAGGGACGATAGCTTTTAATTTTCAAGAAGTTTTCTTGAATTTTGTTTGGGAAGGAAAGGAAGTTTAATTATGGGGTATCGTAGGGAAACCATGAAAGATAATCAACTCTAGTGTCATGAAAAAGGTTTTTAATAAAGAACAACAAGGAATAATTGCACAATTATGCTCACTAGAGGTTCAAAAATTGAAATCATCTATTTCTCCGAATCTCCTAAAATTCTTGGAAAATCATTCCAAGGTGTTTGAGACTCCCAAATTCCTCCCACCAATTTGTGACTATGATCATGTTATTCATTTGATTCCAGGAAGTGTTCCTCTAAACATCAGGCCTTATAGATATCCTTAAGCCCAAAAGAGTGAGATTGAACATATGGTTGCAGAAATGCTAGAGGTTGGTATAATTAAACCTAGTCAAAGTTATTTCTATGCTCCAGTAGTATTGATGCACAAGAAGAACAGATCATGGTGTATGTGTCCGGATTATAGGGAGCTCAAGAATACAACTATTAAAAATAAATTCCCCATCCCTGTCATTGATGAATTTTTATATGAATTACAAGGAGCAATTCAATTCACCAGTTTGGATCTTCATTCAGGATATCATCAAATAAGAATGAAGGCTCAAGACATTCCAAAAACAACATTCGGAACTCATGAGGGCCATTATGAATTTTTGGTCATGCCTTTTCGCCTTACTAATTTACCTTCCACATTTCAAGGTTTGATGAATTCCATTTTCAAACCCTTCCTTCGAATTTTTTTGTTAGTATTTTTTGATGATATACTAATCTACAACAAGTCTTTGGAAGGATCATGTTCAACATGTTAATAGGGTGCTTAAACTATTGGAGGAGAAACAATTATATGCAAAAAGATCCAAATGTTTCTTTCGAGTACAGGAGGTGTAATATTTGGATCATATTGTTTCTCATGAGGGTGTTAAGGTATACCCTAACAAAATTAAATCTATTAAGGAATGGAAAATCCCCACAACCAAAAAGAATGTTTGAGGATTTCTCAGGTTGACAGGGTATTATCGCAAGGTTGTTAAGAATTGTGGGAGAATAGAGGCACCTCTAACATCATTACTGAATAAAGATGCATTTTCTTGGACTCTAGAATAAACTAAGGCCTTTGAACATCTTAAAGAGGAAATGTGAAAAGCACCAGTCTTAGCTACGCTAGACTTCATGAAAGCATTTATTGTGGAATGTGATGCCTCGGGAAATGGAATTGGTGCAGTTTTAATGCAAGAATAAATACCCATTGATTTTGAAAGTAGTCCAATCAAAGGAAAGTATTTACACAAACCTATTTATGAGACAGAAATGTTGGAAATAATACATGCACTAAAGCAATGGCGACCTTACCTAATGGGAAGACACTTCAAGGTAAAAACATATCATGATAGTCTTAAATACTTTTTGGAACAAATATTGTCTTCAAAAAAGAAGAAAAATTAGGTCACAAAGATGTTGGATTATGACTTTGAAATCATCTACAAAAAAGGGAAGCAAAATTTTGTTGCAAATGCACTCTCAAGAAAGGATGAGGATGTGGAAGCATTTATTTGTGTCGTTTTTATTATCCAATCTGAGTGGATAACCAAAGCAAGGAATGAATGGAAGAATGATGAAGAGGTGTGGACAATCATTCAAAAGTTGCAGAAATATCCCAGTACATATGATACATTTAGCTAGAAAATGATTCATTATGGTACAAATATCACTTATATATTTGTAATAATTCCCAACTCAAACAAAATATTCTTTTGGAATTGCACACCTCTCCCTTAGGAGGTCACTCAGGTTTTTTTTTAACTTACCACATGGTCAAGAAGGATTTTTTTTGGGATGGCCTTAAATATAATATTCAAAATATTGTGGCAGAATGTTTGGTTTTCCAACAAAATAAATTTGAGACAATTAATACTCCAGGTTTGTT
The DNA here is from genome assembly GCA_034641835.2 of Pinus albicaulis. Classification (NCBI taxonomy): domain Eukaryota; kingdom Viridiplantae; phylum Streptophyta; class Pinopsida; order Pinales; family Pinaceae; genus Pinus; species Pinus albicaulis. The sequence goes on along the minus strand of CM076578.1, from coordinate 1,417,007,625 downwards.
ACAATCTTTAGCCATTCCAAGTCATCATTGGGAGGAGGTCTCAATGGATTTTATCACAGGTTTACCCAATTTTGAAGGAAATAGTGTCACTGTTAGTGTCAGTCTTGTCATACTTCCATCAGTGACCAAAATTACTCTTTTGCATTTGCATAGTAGGAGTCCCATACCATAAATTTTCACCATTCCATTAGGTCATGGATTCATTTATGGTAGTGGTTTTTCATCAGTTTTTCCTTCATGCAAAAACTTTTTGATTCTCCTCTCTATGACCTATTTTCACTTCGAAAATCGTGTTATTAGGTCATAGGGTTGGTCTCATTAGGTTCTAGGATCTCATCATGGTCAAATTAATGAGTCAAGTGTCAATAAATATCAGTAAGGTCATGAGGAGGACAAATAAACTCAGAGGCACAGTACCTGGAAAGATCGAATAATTGTTCCATAAAGCTTGATGTAATTTTCACCTCAAAACATGTTTTGAAGTGAAAAGTATGGTACTCTGCTTTTATTATTATTTATTATGTAATTTTATGTCTTCATATGTAATAAGTTGAACTTCAGAGAGCTTCTATCTCCACAAAGCCACCACCCTTATCTTCAAAGGTTTTTTCCACAATCCTTCAATGTAAAATAATGTTCTAATTATGTCCATCAGGTAGATCTCAGAAAAATCTTTCCAACGATATATTATACTCCCAAAACTGACTTCTGGATTGGAAAATATGCCTAAGTGAATGAAAGTCCCCAAAAGCCTAACTTAACCCATTTTTTTTCACTTATCCCTTTATATACTTTAAAACTTCTACCTTTCATATAATTTTAAAGTTTTTCATTGAATCCCTTTCCCTCTGATCCGATCGCAACCCTTTCCCTTCAATCCGATCGCAACCATCGCATTGCGTACCTCCGATTGAGAACTTCCGATGCGATTGAACCCCCCGATCGTATCTAGGCCATTGATCTTCTCAAAAATCCAACGGCCCACATTTAATTGCAATCGCTTGATCGCATCGCAAACTTTGCAGCATTCCCAACTTTATCCCCGCTCCCATGACTTCTTCTGATCTGATTGACTCTCGCTGATCGCATCTCCACCGTCGATCCACCCTTCCGATCGGACGGCTCACAAGCCATCACACCATTCCAATCGGCATTTTTTCCATGACACTTTACTCCCGCTTCGCTCATCCTCCGATTTTCGATTGCGATTCCCTCCCGGTCCCACCATAACCCTTTCCGCCCCGCTCCAAACAAAAGTGGGTTTTTCTTTGTAAAAGCCATAATTTGATTTAAATATTTCTTAAGTCTCTCATCGCATCGGCCCGCCACAAAATTTTTATGTCATAGTTCCCCCCCCTTTCGTTTTATCGATGCAATTGAGTTTTCCTGACATTCCCGATCGCTCCATCGCAATAGCATATCGCAATTCCCTTTGCTATGTGTTAAACCCGCTTCCTCCTCCTCGCCGATGCGATTGATCGCATATCACTCATCACAATCAGTGAATCCCATTACATAATACACCCGCTCCCCTTTCCGATTGCGATTGCGACTGTCCATGGGCCCCACCTTAAATCCCTTCGCCTTTTCAATGAAAAAGGTTTTTTTCCTTCTAAAGAGAAAAACTCTTTTTTTTTTTGTTTTAATGGGATTTATATCATCGGACATCGTTTTCCCTCATTTATTATCCCCGCTCTATTGTATTACTCCATCGCATCGGAAATTATCATTTCAATGTGCCCACTCCTCTCCTGCTGTGATTCCTGATTGCGATTGTGATTTTCCCATGAGACTTCCACTATACACTATCGCATCGCAGTTTCAAAATCGCATTGTCCCAATACACCTTCCCCCCTTTCCGATTGTGATTTGCGATTGCGATTCGCGATCCCACCTTGGGACCACCATCCCTTCCTTTGCTCTTTTTCACTCAAAAGGGACTTTTTCTCATTGAAACAGTAAAAGTGGTTTTCATCGGTTTCAAAGGCATTTTCTTCAACAGTTGGTTTTTATTCAAAGAGTAAAGATAGAGACAAACAGTCAAAGCCGAGAGCTAAATATAAACACAGAGATCACTATAGCATGACAGAAATGATAAAAAGGAGAAATGGTTCCAATTTTGTCTTTATTCTCCTCTGTTTGAGCAACTACAAAGCATCCAGATGATCAGAATGTATTGTTTCTTTCAATGGCATCTAGTTGGTTTATTTTCTAGTTTGGGAGTTTGTTCCTCGAGCTGTGAAACAACTTGCAGCTTGGATTCCATCAATTTCTGTCTATTTAATGTAATTTCTAAATCATTTGTAGGGGGGAATAAAGTGTGGAATAATTTGGAAATCACTGATGATGCTCTGCGCTCTATTTGTAACAGTTTGGAAGGGAATTAATAAAGAAATGCAGCATTGATTTGTGGGATTCCTGTAGTATGGATTTTAGCACTATTCTTTCCTTTATGTTCATCTGTTAATTGTTATGTTTGCCATTCATTCATTCATATCTCTGGTTGAATTTTTTCAAGATAGATAGGTAGAATCCATTGTATAATGGTCTACCTTGGGAAATCATTCAATATTTTATGCTTTTTGATGTTTGAAAAGGATCCATCTCCTATGCCCTTTTCAGCTTCTCACCAATTTTAAACATTCCATCATTATTAAAATTAAGTTGTTAAAATCCTGCCTATCTTGCCCCATAAGATACCCTGTATCTCTGATTTAATTCCCAAGTTTCAAACTTCCCAACCCCATCTGTTCATACAACCCTGAAAATTCATAAAAACATTTTTGTTTATTATACCTAGCCTAAAATCAGTTTGCAGTTACACTTCATTGAATATTTTTCACAGAGAGAGCCCTCTTCTAACCTTGTAGGGATAGCTACAAGGCTGAGCGTGGTTTGAAGGTTACCCTGATTTTCCTTTTTTCAGCCTGAGGTTCAAATTAGGTGCTAACATTTCCTGGCGACCATACTGGGGAACTATTTAAACAAAAGACTAATCACCCCAGTAATATTTTCTATATAAATTCTTGGACTCTGGATGATGAGGTTCAGAGTTTGCTAGGCTAAAATAAAACATTGTTAAGTATAAATTTGACCACACTGGCTTCAAGGAGATACACAAGGGCCAACCCTGATCCAAATCCTCCCCCTGTGTTTGAAAAACCTAATCTCATTCCAAGAATAATCAGAAGACAAGAAGGTTCACTAAGCCCTAGACCTATTTTCAGATCCCATACCTGGCCCAGTGAGTGGTTGTTTGTAGAAGATCTCTCTTTTGATGAATGTTTTGAGCTTTCTTTGTTCAGAAACAAATCTGAAACTGCACTTGACAACACAATTTTAGATCCTGAGTTTCTTGTAGATGTTGAAGTTCAAATGGAAAACAGATCAATCGATGACTACATTTTAAATTCCCCTCAGACATCTATCATTGTAACCAATATCCCTGAGCCTTCAGAGTTATCAGAAGTAGCATTTCCTGCCCTTAATTCCTCAACAATCCCATCAGTTTCAAAAGTCAATTCTCAGCTTTTGACTCCTCCATCAACAGCTCCCTTGAATCCTAGTAGCACTTGAATCCTAGTAGCACAAACGTTGTTGTAAATACACCTCGAGTCATGGCTTCCTAGTATGCACCCCTGGTTTTACCTCAGAGTCTGAATGATATGCCTACTGATTATCAAAGTAAAATACCTTTATTTGATGCCACTCAAAGCATCACAGCCCAGCAACATGTTGATAAGATGAATGACTTCTTTGATCTTCATGAGGTAGAGGCAGAAAATGTGATCATGAGATTGTTTGTCCAAAGATTTGGAGGTGAAGTTCGAAAATGGTTCAGAGCCTTACCAGCAGCCTCTATCCACAATTTTCCGGAGCTACATGGACAAGTCTTAGACCGGTGGGAGGTAAAGAAAAACCCACTCCAAATCTTGTCTAAATATGAAAATGTTAAGAGAAATGTGGGTGAAAGTGTACAAGATTATTGTGTGAGATTTAATGCTGTGTATAATGCAATTCCGGCCAACCTAAAACCCCCGATGGGGTTAGCTTTGCTCAATTTCCAGATGGTTTCGATGCTGATATGGCATATCAGCTACAAGAACGAGATCCTACCACACTTGAAGATATGCAGAAAATAGCTGTGAGCGTAGAAGCAAACTTGCTGGCCAAAAGAGCACGGACAAGAGATGAAAAGAGGGTAATTGTGAAAGAAGAAGCATCTCCTTCAGATAGTAAGATGGATACTTTGATCCGAATAGTAGAGAAGATGGTTGATCGGTTGACTATCTCGGTTAGACCTGAAGCACAAATTAGGAATCCGAATTTCAGAGGACAGCAGCAGCCACAGTTTTGAATTAAGCAGAGAGAACATAGAACGCAGGACAAAGCTACGCAACAGCAGTAGATCAGAACTCCTTTGCAGCAAAATTATGTTCAGGTAACGGAGACAGACGATGATGACGATCCAGTCGTTGAAGCCAACTATTTCTTCACTGCCAATGGTGCGCCCATTTTTCTCAAAGAAGATGAAGAATATACAGTGATTGCAGACATTCAAAAAGATGAATATTTCATACTGGCCATTGATGTAGTGATAGAGGAAGAGTCTGTTGATTATTAAAGAGGATACATGAACGATTTTTCAGCTCAACAAAAGCAGTATTCTTTGAGGATCAGAGATGTGCCCATCAATCCCATTCAGAAAAGGAAAGAGATGCAATCAAAGAATGACTCTTCAAATGCTCAAAGGAAAGGGAAAGATCATGTTGATCCCTCTCCCAGCAAGGCATCCTCGGTGACTAACGTTGCAAATGAAAAGAACCAGCATAGCGCAGCAAAGGAACAAGTAGAGAAGAAAGATCCTCCCATCAAAGAGGTAGAAAAAGTTCCATATTTTAATTTAGAAAATGAAATTGCCAAACTGAAGGTGTCCATGCCCTTGACTGAATTAGTTAAAAACAACACTTACAAACGTCAGGTGTCTAGAATGTTGCAAATAGACTCTGTATCAGATATGGTAAATGTTGAAGATGATGATCCTGAACTCATTTTTGGTCCAGCCATAGAAGGTCAATCTAAAGAGAGTGAAGTCCCTCCCTTCTACTTGAGTCTTAGGTTGCATGATTTCATTTTACATAATGTTATGTTAGACTCCGAAGCCTCGCATAAATTGATGCCTAAAGCCATTATGGAGAATCTGGGTCTTGATATTACCCGAAAATACCATGATTTGTATTCCTTTAACTCTGTTAGGGTCCATTGTATTGGTCTTATCAAATACTTGGTAGTATATTTCGATCAAATCCCAGCCAAGAATGTTTTGATGGATGTGGTTGTTGCCGATGTTCCACCACGGTTAAGAATTCTTTTGTCCAGGTCATGGGGTGTGAAACTAAAAGGAACCATACAACTTGACTTCTCTTATGCCACCATTCCCGTGTTTGGTCAGTTGAGAAAACTATACAGGGAGAATAAAATGAAATACATGATCAATAGCAAAGAGAAGTCAGTTAATCAACCAATTAATTTAGTCCACACAGATTTAGAGTCATTTGTATTATATTCATATGGTGGTTTGAACGATGAAAATGTCCAGTTGATAGAAGTAGATGAGGTACCTGAAATTTTAGAAAATTTTAGGGAATTCCTTAGACAGGAAAAAGATAAAGCAATAAGCATTTCTAAGCTTCCTGCCTGCCAGCAGCAAAAGGAAAATGAACAGCAGAAAAATGCAGAATTCAGTCAAGATAAAGTAGACAAAGAAGCAAAATTCCAGCATCTAGAAGAATAAGAAGAAGGCCTTTGGAGCATGGAATTTGACGGAGTTGTTGGTAAGGATGGTTTTGGTATAGGAATATGGATTTGGAGCCCTGTTTTCCAGCCTGAAAAGGTTCCTAGTAATGTTAGATTATGTGCTTACAAATTGGCTTTTGACTACTCTAACAATGAAGCAGAGTATGAAGCTTTGATTGCAGGTTTGAAAATTTTGAAGAAGCTAAATGAAAAGAAGATTTTTCTCTATGGAGATTCTGAGTTGATAATCAAACAGGTAAAAGGAGAGTACCAAGCAAAGCATCCGCGATTGAGGGCCTACAGAAATGCAGTCCTAGACATCTTGAGGACGTTTTCTGAGTACACTTTGATAGCAGTTCCCCGAATGCAGAATCTTATTGCAGATTCTCTTGCCACTACTGCAAGAAATTGGAAGATTCTAATGAATTCCAGCAACAAGTTTGAAATTTATTTCAAACATCGACCTGTTGTTCCGGATAATTTAAGGTATTGGCAAGTGTTTTGGGATGATAATGAAATCAATGACTTTTTACAGAGTGAAGGAAAATTCAAGGACACTTCTATTGAAGGTGATTATAAGGTCGATGATCAAGAAATCGAAGAAAATCAGATGGATGTATTACAGTTGAAAGACAAGGTAATTCCTAGAGGTCTCCTACCTTTAGAGGAGCTTTTTGATCAAGATGATGTTGCAAAGAAACCGAGCTTGGTGCCTACTAATAAAGAAGTCAAAGATGTTAATCTTGGAACAGCTAACAAGCCTAATCTTGTGAAGTTATCAAAAGCATTGTCCCCTGAGGTAAAGGAACAGTATGTCAAACTAATTTCTGAATTTTCTAATGTGTTTGCGTGGGATTATTCAGATTTGAAGGTGTATGAAAAAAATATAATTCAGCATACTATTCCCATCAAGCCAGATCAAAATCCATTTAGACAAAAGCTGAGAAGGATCAACCCAAAGTTGCTTCCATCTATTGAAAAAGAGGTAAACAGATTGTATAAAGCTGGTATCATTGTCCCAATTAGATTTTTTGATTAGATTTCAAATTTGGTCTTGGTATGTAAAAAGATAGGAGAGATAAGGTTGTGTATTGATTTCCGGAATCTGAATAAAGCATACATAAAGGATAACTATCCACTTCCGAAGATGGATCATATTCTGCAAAAAGTAGTTGGAGCATCAAGGATGTCACTACTCAATGGTTACTCAGGTTATAATAAGATCTTGGTGCATGAAAAAGATCAAGACAAAATTGCCTTCACAACACCTTGGGGAACTTTCCAGTATGCCAAAATGCCATTTGGGCTGAAGAACACTGGAGCCACTTTCCAGAGAGCAATGGATATTGCTTTTGCCAATGAAAATGATGTTTTTCTTATTGTTTATTTGGATGATCTAACAGTTTTTTCTAGTTTTGATGATGAACATTTGCACCACTTAAGGATTGTATTTCAGCGATGCAGAAAGTTTGGGATCTCTCTCAATCCGAAGAAAATTCTGTTTGCTATGGATGAGGGCAAGCTGTTGGGGCACGTCATCTCTAAAGATGGTATCCGCATTGATCCTTCAAGAGTGGAGGCAATTCAGCACATAGACCTTCCACATAACAAAAAGGAGATTCAGGCTTTTAATGGTAAGATGAACTTCTTGCATAGATTTATACCCAATTTGGCTGAACATTTAAGAGAAATGACTAATATGTTGAAAAAGGATAGCACTGTCAAATGGAGTGAGCAGGCTATCAAGTCATTTAATCTGGTAAATTTTTCTCTGTCCAATGCCCCAGTCTTTATCAGTCCTGATTACACTCAAGATTTCATTATATTTTCATTTGCATCGGAGCACACTATGGCTGCGGTTTTGATGCAAAAGAGAGATCAGATAGAATAGTCCATTTCATTTTTCAGTAGGACCATTCGAGATGTTTCTTTGCGGTATAATATCATTAAGAAACAAGCATTGGCCCTTATAAAAGAATTGAAGGATTTTAGAGTATACATTCTGCATTCACATACCATAGCATATGTTCCTAATGCAGCAGTGAAGGATGTCCTGATACAAACTGATCCGGAAGGTCGAAGAGGTAAGTGGATAGCAACAATGTTGGAATATGACTTGGATATCAAACCCACGAAGTTGATCAAAGGACAAGGCTTGACAAAGCTAATGGCCCAATCAAACCTGCATGCTTTGGATATAAATCTCATAGCAGCAATGCCAGAAGATGAGGATGAAGGTTTGCTTGTTCCGGTTTCAGACATTTTTCTACAATCCCCATGGTATTCAGACATAGTCTATGTTCTTCAGCACCTTTCACCACCTCCTGGGATGTCTAGAAGCAAACGTAGATCACTGAAACTTAAGTCTGCTAAATTCTGTATTTTAAATAGTGCTCTTTATTGGAAAGATCCAAGAGGTATTCTGCTTAATTGTTTGGTTGAAGATGAGGCTCAGCAAGTGATGCATGACTTTCATAAAGGTGATTGTGGTGGTCATTTGTTTTGGAAAACTACAGCTAATAAAGTGTTGAGAGCAAGATATTATTGGCCCACCTTAATTCCAGATCTGTACAAAACAGTGATGAGCTGCCATGAGTGTCAAGTTTTCCAAGGAAAAAGGGAATTGCTTCCTCTTCCTTTGAAACCAGTTTTAGTAAATGCTCCTTTCCAGCAATGGGGAATTGATTTCATAGGGGAAATCCATCTTGCATCATCAACACAACATCAATGGATCTTGACAGGTACCGATTACTTCACCAAATGGATCAAGGCCATTCTAGAAAGACAGGCTACGGATACGGTAATAATTCAATTCTTAGAATCAAATATATTGTCTCGTTTTGGTTGCCCTCATAAAATCATAACAGATAACGTAGCAGCATTTAGATCTAAGAAGATGATGGAATTCTGTGACAAATACAATATTGTGTTGGGCCATTCAACAGCGTACTACCCACAAGGTAACGGCCTGGCAGAATCATCAAATAAATCTCTGATCAACATAATTAGGAAAATGCTGGAAGCGAATAAGAGGAATTGGCATCGAAATCTCATCAACGCATTATGGGCAGATAGAGTCAGCAGTAAGAAATCCATAGGTATGTCACCGTTTGAATTGGTTTATGGTACTGATGTTGTTTTTCCCACATCACTTACAGTTCCAGTCATGAGATTATTGCAAGAGGTTGGCAGTGAGGAAGATGATAATCAACGAAGGATCAATCAAATAATCCACCTTCAGCAAACAAGGGAGGAAGTTTCTCAGAAGGCTATTCAGTTACAGGAAAAGATAAAGAAAATCTATGACCGTAAAACCAAAGCAGAAAAGTTTCAACTGGACGATGTGGTGTTGAGATGGGATGCACAAAATGAGGACAAATGGAAGCATGGTAAGTTCGACAACCTGTGGAAAGGACCATATAATATTTCAGCATACAAGGGATAGAATGCTTTCTTGCTCACAGACATGGATGGCAAAGATTGCCCTGGAGGACCAGTGAATGGTAGGCTTTTGAAGCACTACCACTTCTGAGATAATGGATCCAAATTTACATCACAGTCATTGTATATACCATGCCATTGTTGGTCAAATTTCAAGTACACAGTTATTGAATTTTGGGGCTATAAAAATTGAATGATATGTGTAAGGTTTGTTGTTTTTTTTTTTTTTTAGTTTTCAGTCATAGTTTGAGTCAGAGTCAGTCTGCATTGTGTCAGTTTTCAGTATTTTGACCATATTTGCCCAATGGATAAGGCTACTTGGTCTACGGTGTTCTTGGCACCTCCAAGGAGCTACCATCCCCATTGGATCCAATGTTAGTGTCAGTCTTGTCATACTGCCATCAGTGATCAAAATTACTCTTTTGCATTTGCATAGTAGGAGTCCCATACCATAAATTTTCACCATTCCATTAGGTCATGGATTCATTGATGGTAGTTGTTTTTCATCATTTTTTCCCTCATGCAAAAACTTGTTGATTCTCCTCTCTATGGTCTACTTTCACTCCACAAATCATGTTATCAGGTCATAGGGTTGGTCTCATTAGGTTCTAGGGTCTCATCATGGTCAAATTAATGAGTCAAGTGTCAATAAATATCAGCAAGGTCATGAGGAGGACAAATAAACTTAGAGGCACAGTACCTGGAAAGATCGAAGAATTGTTCCATCAAACTTGATGTAATTTTCACCTCAAAACATGTTTTGAAGTGAAAATCATGGTACTTTTCTTTTATTATTATTTCTTATGTAATTTTATGTCTTCATATGTAATAAGTTGAACTTCAGAGCGCTGCTATCTCCACAAAGCCACCACCCTGCTCTTCAAAGGTGTTTTCCATAGTCCTTCAGTGTAAAATCATGTTCTAAGTATGTCCATCAGATAGAGCCTAAAAAAATCTTTCCAACGATATATTATACTCCCAAAACTGACTTCTGGATTGGAAAATATGCCTAAGTGAATGAAAGTCCCCAAAAGCCTAACTTAACCCCTTTTTTTTCACTTGTCCCTTAGACTTTACAGCTTCTACCTTTCATATAATTTTAAATTTTTTCATTGAATCCCCTTCCCTTCGATCTGATCGCAACCCTTTCCCTTCAATTCGATCGCAACCCTTTCCCTCTGATCCGATCGCAACCATCGCATTGCGTACCTTTGATTGACCTACCTCCGATTGAGAACTTCCAATGCGCTTGAACTTCCCGATCGTATCCGGGTCGTTGATCTTCTCAACGATCTGACGGCCCACATTTAATCGCAATCGCTTGATCGCATCGCAAACTTTGTAGCATTCCCAACCTTATCCCCGCTCCCATGACTTCTTCTGATCCGATTGACTCCCACCGATCGCATCTCCACCGTCGATCCACCCTTCCGATCGGACGGCTCACAAGCCATCGCACCATCACAATCGTCATTTTTTCCTTGACACTTTACTCCCGCTTTTCTCATCCTCCGATTTGTGATTGTGATTCCCTCCCGGTCCCACCATAAACCTTTCCACCCCGCTCCAATCAAAAGTGGTTTTTTCTTTGTAAATGCCATAATTTGATTTAAATATTTCTTAAGTCCCTCATCGCATCGGCCCGCTGCAAAAGTTTTATGTCATATTTCCCCCCCTTCCATTTTGTCGATGCGATTGATTTTTCCCGACATTCGCGATTGCTCCATCACAATCGCATATCGCACTTCCCTCCGCTATGTGTTAAACTCGCTTCCTCCTCCCCGTCGATGTGATTGATCACATATCGCTCATCGCAATCGGTGAATCCCATTACATAACACACCCGTTCCCCTTTCCGATTACGATTTCAACTGTCCATGGACCCCACCTTAAATCCCTCCGCCTTTTTAATGAAAAAGGGTTTTTTCCTTGTAAAGAGAAAAACTCATTTTTGTTTTTTTTAATGGGATTTATATTATCGGACTTCGTTTTCCCTCGTTTATTATCCCCACTCTATTTTATTACTCCATCTCATCGGAAATTATCATTTCAATGTGCCCACTCCTCTCCTACTGTGATTCCCGATTGCGATTGTGATTTTCCCATGAGACTTCCACTATACACTATCGCATCACAGTTTCATAATCGCATTGTCCCAACACACCTTCCCCCCTTTCCAATTGCGATTTGCGATTGCGATTCGTGATCGCACCTTGGGCCCACCATCCTTTCCTTTGCTCTTTTTCACTCAAAGGGGACTTTTCCTCATTGAAACGGTAAAAGTGGTTTTCATCGGTTTCAAAGGCATTTTCTTCGACAGTTGGTTTTTATTCAAAGAGTAAAGATAGAGACAAATAGTCAAAGACGAGAGCTAAATATAAACACAGAGATCATTATAGCACGACAGCAACGATAAAAAGGAGAAATGGTTCCAATTTTGTCTTTCTTCTCCTTTGTTTGAGCAACTACAAAGCATCCAGATGATTAGAATGTATTGTTTCCCCTTCTTTTCGGGGGCATCTGGTTGGTTTATTTTCTATGTTCGGATTTCAGTTCCTGAGCTGGTGAAATAGCTCCTTCTTCTGTGGACCTACTCCCCTCTATTTATGTCTATTTAATGTAATTTCTAAATCATTTGTAGGGGGGAATAAAGTGTGGAATAAGTTGGAAATCACTGAGGATGCTCTGCGCTCTATTTGTAACAGTTTGGCAGGGAATTAATAAAGAAATGCAGCACTGATTTGTGGGATTCCTATGGTATGGATTTTAGCACTGTTCTTTCCTTTGTGTTCATCTGTTAATTGTTATGTTTTACATTCATTCATTCATATCTCTGGTTGAATTTTTTCAAGATAGATAGGTAGAATCCATTGTATAATGCTCTGCCTTGGGAAATCATTCAATATTTTATGTTTTCTGCTGTTTGAAAAGGATCCATCTCCTATGCCCTTTTCAGCTTCTCACCAGTCTTAAACATTCCATCATTATTAAAATTAAGTTGTTAAAATCCTGCCTATCTTGCCACACAAGATACCCTGTATCTCTGATTTAATTCCCAAGTTTCAAACTGCCCAACCCCATCTGTTCATACAACCCTGAAAAGTCATAAAACCATTTCCGTTTATTATACTTAGCCTAAAATCAGTTTGCAGTTACACTTCATTGAATATTTTTCACGGAGAGAGCCCTCTCCTGACCTTGTAGGGCTAGCTACAAGGCTGAGCGTGGTTTGAAGGTTACCCTGATTTGCCTTTTTTTACCCTGAGGTTCAAATTAGGTGCTAACATTCACCATGATAGTAGTTGATAGACTTACCAAATATGCACACTTTTGTATATTATCTCATCATTTTAAAGCCAGTACAGTTTCTATTGCATTTATGGTAACAATTCAAAAGATTCATGGAAACCCAAATATTATAGTAAGTGTCAAAGATCCCATTTTCATCGGAAATTTATAGACATAATTATTTTCTTGTCTTGGCACTCAATTAGTTGATAGTTCAACTTATCATCCTCAATCTTATGGGAAAAATGAGATAGTGAACAAATGTTTGGAAGGATATATTAATAGCTTTGTATCTGATAAACAAACACAATGGGTCAAGTGGTTACCTCTAGCTGAATGCTAGTATAACACTTCCTTCCATATTGCAGCAAAAATGGCCTCATTTATGGCACTTTATGGATATCATCCACCATCCATCACATCATCTTTAAGAGAAAATTCTAAGGTTCAAGCAGTGGATATGACATCGAGCATCAACGACAAGTTCACCAACTCTTAAACGATAACCGCACTCTGGAGCATAATTAAATGAAACAACAAGCATATCAACATCACGGTGAAATAAATTTTGATGTAGGTGACTGGTTATTTTTATGGTGACAACCATAAAAAAATAAATAAATAAATAAAATAAAAATAAAAAATAAAAAATTCCCTAAAGCAAGCTAAGAAGGATAATAAATTATCACCCAAATACGATGGTCCTTACAAGGTGTTGCAAAAGATTGGTACTATGGAATACAAATTGGATCTACCTACATCTTCTCGAGTACACCCAGTTTTCCATGTTTCATGCTTAAAGAAGGTTATCGGTGACAAGCTTACAGTTCAAACAGGATTTCTAGAACTTGACGAAGAAGGAAAAATCATATTTGAGCCTAAATTAGTCACAGAAAAAAGAAACTGACTGCTATAGAATTGATCAATTTCAAAATATCTCATTAATTGGAATAACTTACCCACCAAATATTCCACATAGGAGGATGAGAATTTTATACAGAAGCATCCATAACTACTCAAGCGTTGAGGATAACACTTTTTTGAAGGAGAGGGGCATGTTAGGTCCCTATAATACTAGTGTATCCCCCTTATTGTTATTGTTAGTGTAACCCCCTTATTTTTATTGTTGTGCCCATGTAGCCCCCATATTGTTATTTTTGTGCCCCATAGAATCTCACTATTGTTATTGTTGTGCCCTTACAATATTATTATTGTGTAGGATTTGATTATATTGTGATCCCTTAGAATCATATAGATACAAAAGAGGTCGTATCATTAATATCATCGAATAATTGTTCATTTTTGTAATGTAGATGAGGTTTCCCCCTTGAAGAGGTTATTCCTCAAGTCGTTGATCTATATTTTCTCTATTTTGTGAGTTGGTTTCATAACAGAAACCCAGTATGAGCAAAGAAAATGACAATCTAGAATGTAGGGTATGTGTTAAATTCTTTTCATGAATAACCCCATGTGTTTTATGTTTCCCTAGGCTTAACATGGGGGTCATATGGGACTGGAAGATCCCCAAAATTAGGGTTTGGGGCATCACCCCCATTTTTTTGGATGATTTCTCTGTGTTTGTTTTTGGAATTTGTTGGCACACATTTTTTTCCTTTAGCAATTTTATGGTGCATCGTGGTTTAGCCCATATTTGTCTAATTTTAGCTAAGGAATTATGGATATATTCTAATCTAGGGTAAATGGATTGACACATAATGGATGTCATGTGATATATATATATATATATATTTGTAAAGAATAATATATTAAAATTTATTTTTGGTTTTCCTAATTTTAGGTTTCTAAGATAAAACCTTTTTGTTTATGTGTGTGTTTTCCATTGTATCTTTTCTATTTTATGAAGAATCTATTTGCAATAGTTAACAGCATAAGGTTAAAACCTACATTATTCATATGGGCTTTTATGAAAAAATTGTGGTTTGGGTGATGACTCACATTACCTTAGTGTATTTTTCTATCTTAATCAATGGGGTTGCTTCCCATTTTTTCAAATTAAGCAAGGGTATTAGATAGAGATCCTCCCTTTCTCTTCTCATTTTCATTCTAATATCCAAATAAATAAGTAGGTTAATACAAGAGGCATAAACAAATGGTAGTTTCAAGGGGATCTTCGTTTCATTTAGGATGTAATGTCACACTTCTCTTGTTATTAGATGATATTATGAATTTTTATGAAGGTACTTTAAGGATAATTAAGAAATTCATAAAAAATGGAGTTATTTTGTATAGCTACATGTATGATTATAAATCTTGACAAATCCACTAAATCCATGTGGGGTATAATTGAGCAAGAACAAGGATATTTATCCTATTTGTTTCCCACTAGATGGTCGATTTTGACCAAGATTTAAACATTTGGGTTTTCATATAAAACCTTAACCATAATAAAAAAAAAAAAATGAGTGGAAATGGTTTGATTCTTAAAGCGGAAGAGAAAATAAACATTTGGTGAAATATATGGCTCTCTAGATGAAGTAGATGGTGCTTGTTAAAGTTATACTAGAAGTAGTTTTAGTATATTGCATTTCATTGGCTTGGGTTATGAAAGGTGTATTAGAGATAAATATGAAATTGTTCTACAAATTTATTTGGTTTACATATCAAAAGAGAAAGGACTTGTATTGGAATATTGAAAAAAAATGGGGGTTCCAAAAGCTGGTGGAGGATAATTTCTAAAAAAAATATTTCTTTTCCCCAAGGCTCTAGCTACAAATACAAGGAAAAAAAGTTGTGGTACAAGTAATTAGAAACAATTATATTTTTGTGATTAGAGTATAGGATTGGATAAGGAACCTAGGAAAACAAACACATAATTCCTTAATCATTTGAAAATTTATGAATTCAAACATTTCATTTGGACTATGGATTGTTGGAATTGGATTAAAGGAGAGTTGACTTGGGTATTTATGGAAATCTTGGTCTTGGTCTTAGGTCTTGGATATCTCACTTTGATCTGATTCTATAAGAAGAGGATTTTTCTTGGGCTTTCCCCTTGTGGTGTTTTTCCCTGGCTTGGAGCCTACATCTTTGTGTTCTTTGTTTCTTATGATATTCATATACTTTTGTTAATTTCTTGATGAAGAAGAGAACACAAAATTTAATAAGAATTCAACAAACATCCATAAGTAATTATCAAGTAAGATAAATATATCATAATCTACATGCATTACGATTTCTCAACATGGTATCATAGCTAAGGTGAAAGGAAGGTAGTTTGAAGATCACATCCTATTGGAATTATTACACTCTTATAAATTCTCTTAATTGGTATGTAAGTACTCTCCTATAATATTGATGCTTATTATCTAAAATAACATGAAGATTGTGGCACCATAAGCAAATTACTATGCAAATTTCATGTGGCATATATTTTATGTGGGTACTAATGATGACATACCGTCCCAACTATATATGCACCATTTCTTCTATAAATTCAAGCTACCTAAAACATCCCTACATCAATATTTATGTGACCTTCTATTCTTCTACAACCTGGAACAAGACCTATGATAATCATCCGAGGAAATATTTCTATACAAGAAAAGAGACAAGCCTTCTCAAAGCACCCCTGTAAACCGACAAAAAACATTTTATATGAGACCCATTTCTCAATAAACTAAGCTTATTTGTAACAAATTACTTGTGAAAAAAAGGAATTAAATTATGTGAAGTTAGAGAATCATAATTTTGTACATTAGTAAAGAGGTCAAATTATGAAACCCTATTTCCCTCTTCAATCAAGGTATGAAAGGAGAGTTGTAGAATATCATATATAAATATCAAAGTCTACTAAAAAAGAAGAATATTGAAATCATTCATTTATTGTGGTAAACTAAATCAAAGGAATATTCCTCTATGAAGTACTCTTGTCATCATCTTTTGGTCAATATTAAATCTATGTACTCTTTTGTGACACCCGAGCTCATTGTGGCACTCATCCGAGATCGGTAGAAAGGGCCCAAATTTGTTCCTATCCAAGAAATTATGAATAAGACTGAAACAAAACTATGAGAAATTTTTTTTCTTGATATACAGTTCATACCTATGGCTTCATACTTCTCCAACATGGATCATATCTTGCGACACTTCTATATTCCTATAAGTCACCTTTGACAACATATCTTTGAGATTTATTTTGTGGCATAATCCAAGTTGAAGAAAAAAATCAAGATGGTGGACCGGAATAAAATGGTACCTACGTGGTATTGTTTAAAACATAATTTTATATGAGTCATTTAGTAGAAAATTCAATGGATCAAGGTTCAAAGTATCAAGGTTCATCATCTCTATAAATTCAAGCTACAATAAAAGTCTATGAGGTGTGCTCCAAGACCGATCATCATTGAAGAGTATGTAACTATTATGAAAGTGCAAAAAAGGACAATGTATAATTTCCATATTAGTGATCTGAAAGACATCTGAATTCTTTGTGGAAACATTGTGAAATAATGTGTGTTATTTTGCATGATATGTGTGGTTCTAAAATTGTGAGATACATTACATAGTTTTTCATATTGATGAACTGTGTTTATATGCAAAGGAAATTGTTTTAACACATGGAACATAAAGGATTGCAATAGAAACATATTTAAGGGCCATTCCTGAGATACAATTGTATAAAAGAAATACTGACTACAATACTAACCATTATGAAGATTGTGAGCTCTTCTCTGTGACACCAATATATATAGCAATTGTGCCATCGAAACCTATACTTGAAATAAGAATGAATAACAACATGAAGTCGACCTATCTATGAAGTTTGAAAAGAACCAAGACAAAGAAAGCATCCTAGAGAAATTTATGATCGAAATTATTAATAAGGAAAATGATAAGTTAAATAGCCTTGGACCAAATCCCAATGATAGAAATAATGCATAGGTAAGAGAGGTGCGTATAATATTTGCAATGACCTATATATAATGCTAAGCATTTGACGTCATGTATAGGCTAATAATCCTATATATATAAATGTGTTAGAAAAATGGTCAGTGTAGACATATAAGAAATTGTTGATATGTTAGCACACCAAGTATTTCATTGCATATGAAGCCTAGGTTTTGTGATCAAGAAATGAAATGAATAAAAGGATTTTCAATAGTGTCACTAGGGTTTTGCAGCTAATCCATTTGCATGCTTGTAGAATTTGCAATTCCTAACATGAAGGGTCTTGAATACCTTGAAGAATATAGGTTTTTGTAATTAACCCTCTAATGTGGTTTTAGAACTTTGAAATTTTCAATTGGCAAGCCTTGAATACTTTAGCATATAGTGTTTTTAAACCCTAACATAGTTTGGACTAAAATAAACCTAAGAAAAAAAACCATATCTAATTGTTTATGTTGTAAGAGGTAGATCTAACCCTTGATGATAATGACATTGTGAGAACAAGGTTGGCAATCAGGTCCAAGATTAAGAAGGGGATAACCTTCCTCATAAGATAAGTATTATACATCTCCTTGACTACTATTAATGCTATTATCTGTGTACTTTGTCATTTTTTTTCTTTCGTAATCTTCTCACAAAGGTTGTAGGAAAAAAGAAAAAATTTCTAAGATTAACCAACAATTAGAATAATTGGAAGGACATGGAAAAGCGTGAAGATTAAGAAGGAGGAAGAAGTCGATTAAATGAAAACACAAAAGGAATAATTTCAGTTACCTTAGCAAGAAAGAAGGAAAATTTAGATCTTGAATGGATACAATAATAATTGAAGCTTGGTAAGAAAACCTAGAGAAGCTTGTGATCAAAAGAAGATGACAGTTCTAGAGAAATACCCGTTAGAAAGAAGTTGAAGAATTCTAATATCATTGTAACGACAACTGATTGATTCGATCCAAGAATGAAAATACCGATTTTGATATAAATACTACTAATGATGGGAAGCTGATATAATTTATTGGAAAATTGTGAAAGCATAATTTTGTTACAAAGGAAGAAGATGTGAAGACTTGTGCAATTATTTGTGAAGAAGTATTGGCTCCATAAGATGTTTGATGAACTACTTGATGACATGTTGAAGCTATGTAAGTATTAACAAAGAACTAGTCGAAGTGTTTCATGATTCGAAAGTCTAATGTAGTTTGGGGTCAAAGAAGCTACAACAGATCTCTGCAAAAGAACATGTAGTCGATGCACTAATGATTGTTTTATGAGACATGCTTAGGCTTGTGCCGGCTTGTGCCAGTTTTTCCTCCCTATTTGAGAGGGAGTGTGGATTTCCTCCCTAATTAAGAGGGAGTGAGGGTGGATACCGTATTCTCTATGTGTCATGCACTATGGCCAAGACTAACAATCACAAGCCTAATGAAGGAACTGTTAATGAGAATGGTGGATTGGATAAGCATTTGGGACCAATACTTCTTGATGAAATGTATCTAAGATAGGAGTATCCTTGAGGATTGAGGATATAGTATCCAAGATAAGAGTATTCCTAAGGACCGATAATCTTTGAGGATGGGTGATATCCAAGATAAGAATAGTCTTATAAGGACATACCTTGTGAACATCCGGATGGGGTATGTGCCTTGAGAGGTGGTGATGGTGTCCAAATGTATGTCTCTCAACATTTTCTTTGATCTAGTGGAGAGATAGATATTTTCATTCAAGGCCTTGCGATGTTTGACAATGTTGGTTATGATAATGATGGTGCTTATCAATCCAAATGCCTTCTTATGAGAATATTTCAATTTAAGAGTATCATGTTGTGCCATTATGAATACCTCCCTAGTTAAGAGGGAGTGTTGAAAATGTAACTAGTGTCAATCTTCATAATAAAATTCAAAATTACTATTGATGTAATTATTATACTCATTTATTATGATCATTATTATAATTGTTATTTCTAGTCAAAGCATGTTCTTCATGCTTATATGGTTTATTGAGTCAAAATAAAAATTATCTTGACTCAAAGAAATGTAATTTAGTCAAATTTCTATTTGGAATTCTTGGAAGAAAAAAAAATATTTGTATGAGTTAAAAGAGTCAATTTTTCCTCCACAAGACCAAGTCAACCCAAAAAGGCAACGATTCAACCTCTTGAACATATATAAATAAAAGGAAGTTTGACCTCATTTGATCACTCACACACATATTTCGGTTTTTGTGCAAGAAGAAAGTGAGTTCCAATGAAATTCAAAGGAAAGAGATAACTCTATTTTTTTCCCTAATTTCTATTCACACATGCAAGTTTCTTAAGGCAGTTTTTGTGGCGTTACAAGCCCGAAATTTTAGGGGCCGAAATTTCAAGAGATGACTAGATTTCTGAGATTTGACTAGTCTTAACTTCTTTTGACTATGATTTTTTGGAATTGGATTAAAGGGGGCTTGACTTGGGTATTTTTAGCAGTCTTGGTATTGGTGTTGGGTCTTGGATATATCACTTTGATATGATTCTATAAGAAGAGGATTTTTCTTGGGTTTTCCCCCTTGTGGGGTTTTTCTCTGGCTTGGAACCTACCTCTTTGTGTTTTTTTGTTTCTTGTGATCTTCATGTACTTTTAGTAATTTCTTGATGAAGAAGATAACATAAAATCTAATAAGAAGCCACCAAACATTCATAAGTAATTATCAAGTAAGAGAAATCTATCCTAATCAACATGCATTATGGTTTCTCAACAATTTGAAGGAAATGAGGCTCTCCCTCTGAAATGTGTGATCTAGTATCTAAATATCCTAAATGCTTATCCACAAGTCAAGGAAAAACAAAAATACATGAGTTAAAAGAGGTAATCATAAGGTTTTCCCTTAGGCATACTTTGATGGAGCCCCATATGGAAGTCTTCGGAAAGAAGGTGCATGCATAATCTTATATCTTTCTTCCGATCAATGTATATCCTTGAAAGCTATAACAAAGTTTCCAAAGTGCTTTTCATAGATATGATTCAAAATATGGGATCAATTCGGTTTTGATCATGAATTCGTGGAAACCATTGTCTCTTAGACATAGACATATCAAAAATTTCAAACACATTCAAGAAATTGGTATCCACTTGGAACGTATACAACCATATTCTTCTCCATATTTATATAAATGTTGGTTGTATAAGTCAATTCGTTTCTGTCGGTAAGCTCTGAGCACATCATCATAACTATAAAAGGAAGGTTTCTTACAAGAAAAGCTTTTCTTTTCCGAGTGATACGGATGGTACATATTCCCGTAAATACCTTGACTATTTTCGACCGTTGATATATAAAGCCCAAGAAGCATATCCTGAGTTGGTATAGAAATAGGATCCCCGATAGCTGGAGACAAAAGATTTGTCTCAGAAAACATGAGTAAACGAGCTTCTGCTCTAGCTTCCAGAGATAAAGGTACATGGACGGCCATCTGATCTCCGTCAAAGTCTGCATTAAATCCTCCACAAACCGATGGATGTAAACGAATGGCACGTCCTTCTACTAAAATAGGTTGAAACGCTTGTATTCCCAATTTGTGTAAGGTAGGTGCTCGATTCAACAATACGGGATGTCCTTGCATAACCTCTTGAAGTACTTCCCATACAATGGGTCCCTTATCTCGAATCATACTTTTAGCAGCTCTTAGGTTGGGAGAAATATGTCATCTAATGAGACTACGAATTACAAATGCTTGAAAAATCTCTATTGCTATTTCTGAGGGTAATCCACATTGGTACAATGATAGAAAGGGACCCACCACAATAACGAAACGACCTAAATAATCAACTCGTTTGCCTAGTAAATTTCAGGATCTTCTACTGCACGGATCTCCTGGGAAACAAAATCATAGGCACGTAATTTTAGAGCTAGACCAACTACTCCAATGGCACTCATCCATGAACCAGTCACTAGCACAAATAACATGAAGAAATGTAACCATCGTTTATTGGAAAAAGCAACTCCAAAAATCTGGGACCAGAAGCGGTTAGCAGTGACCATGGAATAAGTCTCTTCGGCTTGATTCAGGTTAAAGGCACAGAACGTATTATCACCATATTCAAATAAAGTATTTTCCACGGTAGCACCATGAATAGCACATAGAAGAGCAGCACCCAATACTCCAACAACTCCCATCATATGAAATGGATTCAAGGTCCAATTATGAAAACCTTGAAAGAAGAGGATAAAACGGAAAATAGCTGCTACACCAAAACTAGGTGCGAAAAACCAACCAGACTGGCCCAATGGATAGATTAAAAATACAGAAACAAAGACAGCAATTGGAGCAAAGAATGAAATTGCATTATAAGGTCGCAATTGTACAGATCGAGCAAGTTCAAATTGACGTAACATGAAACCTATTAGACCGAAAGCACCATGAAGAGAAACGAAGGTCCATAGACCACCTAATTGACACCAATGAGTAAAATCTCCTTGTGCTTCGGGATCCCATAATAGCAGCAAAGAATGTGCTAAACTATTAGCAGGAGTAGAAACTGCGGCAGTTAGGAAATTACAACCTTCCATATAGGAATTGGCTAATCTGTGAGTATACCATGAATTCACAAAGGTTGTACCAGTGAACCATCCACCTAAGGCAAAATAGGCACAAGGAAAGAGCAATAGACCGGACCAACCCACAAAAACGAGACGCCATTCATTGGTTATTAAGTGAAATATGAAATTGAAATTGAAATCGCGAATTAATGGATGTTGCTAGGGGAATAGCAATACTATACGCAAGGAAAAGACTCATAGAATGGCAGAGCAGTAAACTTTACATTTTCGCTGTAATTCATAAATAAGTGAGATCTACCTATCTATATAAACCAAATTTACATATTAAGAAATTCGGGGTGATTTCGTCGGTCCCAGGCCAATATTTTTATTGGAACAAAAGAGAAAAAAGAAGAAGGAAAGAACTTAAATAATAGATAGATCTAAGTCCTCTTGGGGAGGCTTCCTTAAGGAAAAAGGAGATAGATTATGGAGGAATATTCGATCCTATTCATGAGGATTATGTAAATATCCTAAAATTGGAAGTTAGAAACTGTTTCTACTCTTTCGGAGATTGAAATAAATTACTAATTTATGATCTAACATGTACAAAGTGAAAACTTCATTTTCAATTATACCCTGAGATCGTTTGAAATAGTTTCATTTACTTTTATTCCATTCTGGCTTATGGTCTTTCTTGGCTATATGGTCTCTCCAGGGGAAAGATTGAGCTGAGCTTCAAGAAATAGTAAATGATCTTATAGATACACAAATGTATCACTCTCCAGGAATTTGGATTGCGCTTATATCCATAACTGTAGGAATTGGATCCGAACTTTTTCCAGTCTCTTTTAATCAGTGGACCCCTTATGAAGAAGTGCAATTCATTTTACAAATTATTACCTCTCTAATAAAATAGAGTGAATAGATATCCATCTTTCTTTTTTAGAAATGTTTCTATCTCTAAAAAAATCTGGACATATTGAAAAAAAAGGGCTATGCCCCTACCTCCCGTAGATGACACATCACTTTTACCGAAAAAATAAAATAAAATAAAATTTAAGGTGCGGTAAAATCAAATTAAATGCTTGATAGAAACAACTAATATCTTTGAATGAACAAAGAGATGTTACGAGGATTAGTAATAATTGTTATTGATTTTATAAATTTGATCTTATACATCTTGGTATAATAAAAAAAGAATCAATTTCTTAATTTCTTCCTTCTTTAATATAAGACATGTGAGGGTTAACTCCCATGCTATGATTACAGACAGAAAGGAGTAGAATCTATTTTAAACAACTCATTCAGGACATTCTTCGTTCCAAAATAGCTACTCAGCTAAATACTGTGATGGTGTATACATATGGAACGGATGGTATGTTGACATATTGTTATTTTGTACCATATTCAATTTTTTAGGTTTCTATTGAATTGAAAAAGAAAGGATGTTCAGTCGTCTTCTTTATGTATATGAAATCTCCTTCAGATAATGAAAATAAAAATAAAATTGGATGATATGTGATGAACCTATATGACCAATCTATATCAATACTTGAATACGCTATCTATAACATATATTCTATATTCATAGATCAGAATATTTTTTCATATATATATATGCATGGAATAGAATTCACTTTTGGGATGCCTTGATGGTGAAATGGTAGACACGCGAGACTCAAAATCTCGTGCTTAAGAGCGTGGAGGTTCGAGTCCTCTTAAAGGCATAATATTGCTCATGCTTATTGAATGAGTAATTCAATGGCAAATCTCGTACGAGAGTCTCTCAATATATTGGGATATATTCTCTGTTTATACGAGGTATTCCGACGATTACCTACAAGTTAACGCTGTTGGAATAGGACAATGAATCACAGGTAGGATCAGATCTTCTCTACCTAATGAGGAGTCCATTCCGAATCCACCCTCGTATTATAAGGTATATTTCATTAAGGCCACAGATTGAGAAGATCGATACATAGATTGACCATATACCACCTCTCTCAAGATCTTGCAAGATCCGCGAATTACAACCGAACCTCAACAACTATATCCATGTCGGATCCTGTGACTCTATCCTTTCCTCTCTTCCAAATAGTGTGGGAAAAAAGAATGCTAGAACCAAAATAGAGGAAATAAGGAGTAAGCATAGTCTAGTAGAGAATATCTCTCTCATTAAGTTCAAGAAAATTGGCTTGTCTTTACTATGCTTACTCTTCCATGGTCGAAATCTTGGAGTGAGGAACCTATCTTCAAATTAAAGATCTATCAAGTCTTTTTTTTTCCTCCAACATACTTACTATATTTGTACAACACCAAGAAAGGATTCATTATAGGATCTTAAATTGGAGTATATATAGAACAGAACCTCTCCTTGATTCCCACGACCCTACTGCCTGGTCAATTTTATTTTACTTCATTCCAAATTCTCCCAGCTGATATCAAATCTTAATCCTATTGTATAAATTGAGTGTTCAATTTCATTCGGAAAAAGGCATTCCTTCTCCAACAATGTCTTTGTAATTTGATCCAATAACACTCTGTTAGATAGGAACAGATTTGATAAATATTGATAACTCTCTAATAGAGTATTATAAAGAAAATATTCATTAGATAATCAACTATTGGTTCCGAGTCATCTTTTTTGGCGATGAGTTAACGATTGGAAGCGGTCAACCCTTTCTCTCGAATTTTCGATCAACCAACATTTATATAAATATGGAGAAGAATATGGTTGTATACGTTCCAAGTGGATACCAATTTCTTGAATTTGTTTGAAATGCTCGATATGTCTATGTATAATAGACAATGGTTTCCACGAATTCATGATCAAAACCGAATTGATCCCGTATTTTGAATCATATCTATGAAAAGCACTTTGGAAATTTTGTTTAGGGAAAAATTTACTAGATCTTTTTAGGAGGCACTAATGACTTTAGATAGAATTTTTCCAATTTTTATAGTTAGATGGTTGGTCGTTCACGAGCTAGCTGTCCCTACAGTTTTTTTCTTGGGATCAATATCGGCGATGCAGTTCATCCAACAATAAAATCTATACTAAAGGAAGAGGAAGTATGTAGATATGAAACCACCGAACTCGACAAACACGAATGACCAAAATGTTGAATTGAATTGTACCAATCTCTATTAGGGGTTGCTACTAATTTTTGTACTTGCTGTTCCATTCTCCAATTATTTTTTCAATTAGGAAAAATGAGAATATTATCACTCCATTCGAAGAGATCCAATACGCATAATTATCTATGCTATGAATTTTTATGTCTCGAGTATGCCCATTTTGTTTAGGGAAAAATTTACTAGATCTTTTTAGGAGGCACTAATGACTTTAGATAGAATTTTTCCAATTTTTATAGTTAGATGGTTGGTCGTTCACGAGCTAGCTGTCCCTACAGTTTTTTTCTTGGGATCAATATCGGCGATGCAGTTCATCCAACAATAAAATCTATACTAAAGGAAGAGGAAGTATGTAGATATGAAACCACCGAACTCGACAAACACGAATGACCAAAATGTTGAATTGAATTGTACCAATCTCTATTAGGGGTTGCTACTAATTTTTGTACTTGCTGTTCCATTCTCCAATTATTTTTTCAATTAGGAAAAATGAGAATATTATCACTCCATTCGAAGAGATCCAATACGCATAATTATCTATGCTATGAATTTTTATGTCTCGAGTATGCCCACTTAATAAAATGTGAAAGGGAGTAAGATAAATGGCCGATACCACTGGAAGGATCCCTCTTTGGTTGATAGGTATTGTAACTGGTATTATCGTGATTGGTCTAATGGGTATATTTTTCTATGGTTCATATTCCGGATTAGGGTCATCCCTATAGTAGGGGAAATGCACTTACTGTGGGAAATAGTATACATGTGAAAGTGAAAAATCGATAAGGCCTTACCCTTCTTTGCATCCACACACAAATAATGTATTGAAGTTAAAAATGTAACAAATGACTGAAGAAAAAATAATAGTGAAATTATATATATATATATATATATAATCTTGTTATAAGAATAAAATTTATTTTCAAGTATTTACATGATTACATCAAGATATTAAGTAAACCTCATGAAAATAGATCTAAGTTAATAATATGCATTTTAAGGAGTATGTAAAGGTGAATTTGGATTTATTAAATTGTTCTAATAGTTTTCAAATGCAATAAAAAATCATATCATAAGATTATCAAGTTAAAACAAGATAAAAGAAATTTATAATAATTAATTAAAATATCATTTTATATTAAATTATATTATTATCAATTATAAAAAATAATAATAATAATTTTTTTATTTGAAGTTTGGCTTGATATTATTATTGCAAGAAATTGTATTGAATTTAGCATTGCACTACTGGCCACTTAGATGGGAAACCGGGAAAGTAGCTTAAGGTAAGTAGTTTCAGATGACATATGTCATGCTTGACTAGTTTGCTTGAAGACTGCCTTGATACTATGTCAATATTGCTTAAATGACATGAAAGTTGGCCCCATATGAGAAGGCCACCTATAACTATGCTATGATAAAATTTAAAAACCATTAAGTATGCAAAACATGATGCCAAACACAGAGACCGGCCGTAGTTGTCTAGAGGACAAACCGGTGACATATATGTCGGCTAGGAATCTTGAGTTGACAAACCATGAGAGCCCTGGTTTCCATCCTTTTTCTACGCACCTGAACAATAAAGACTACGACCCTGTGGACAAAGGCATAACACATTGACTGAGCTAAGCTGAAAAGTAAACCCCCAATTCGTGGGAGAGAGAGCCCTAGTGCCACTGTACATTCTCTGTGGATTGGTGCCACCACACTTTCTCCCTAGCCTATGCGTGAGGTGCCTCAATACACTCTTCATAGCTTGAGTGAAAGACCTAGGACTAGGAGCGCTCCAGATGTATAGAGAGAGAAAACTAATTTGAGTCAGTGCTTGATGGAGCTCTCCAATTCAACTACTTTGGCGTAACCTACTAATGAATCCTACTCACTATGATGATGCAATTGAATGGTTAACCCACATAAAGCAAAATGAGAGGCTTGTTGGATGATTTGAGCACCAGATAGACCAAAGGAACTCTATTGGAGGTGAATTTCCCATGGAGAAGTGAAGGGAAAAACCAATGTGCCATTCATATGATAAACTTAGAATTCCCCATGTTAGCCCCATAGCCGAGTGCCTGCAAGCTATGCCCACAGTTAGTTAGCATGGTAGAGGAATGCTACCATAACTCTATTAACCAGCCAATCAACCATGAGGTTGTTATATGCATGAAGATTTTTATGAGAAAAGTTCTCCCAGAAGGATTTCCATCACTGATCACCCATGCAGGAGGAGTGAATTTGAGATGATGTCTATCCGTCATAACCATGAGCTCAGTGTGCCTATCTGCAACAAGGTATAATAATTGTCTGAGCTTCAAATAAATTGTCTTGTACTTGCAAAATAGGCTAGGAACATGTTGATCCATGTGGCCATTCCACATTGATACCCTTGTCTTATCCATGTTGTGATTTGACATCAACACCAATGATCTAGATATTTTAACTTCAAGGATGCATTCAGAATTGTATACAAAAGAGCATATTAAGCAAGTAATTTAAACCACATGAAAAAAAGCAGAAATCATAAGCGAACATGAAATCAAAGACATAAAAAATTTATTTGAGAGTTCACCCAATGTGGGCTACGTCTCTAAGCCCTGCGCAAAATTGGGGATACCTTCTTTCATTAAGTGGCAACAACGAAATCAGTTACAAGCAACTTTTACAAAAAAGACCCTTATACCTCCAATTCGTATGATGGCCTTAAAATGAAGACCTCAGCTGGAGAAATGGACTGTATGGATGGAAGAGTCATTTAGGTCGGTGAAGTTTCTGGTTTTGAATCCCTTGCCTCCCATATAAAGTTTGATGGTTTTTTGGAATGTGGCATAGTTTTGTTTTAAGTGTGACCGGTCGGTGTTGGCGATAACCATAACCCCAACGGGGTTGGCGGTTAATACGTATGCGTAAATGTGTTTTTTATGGTTTCAGGGTTGGTAGGGTCTACTGGAGGTGGCCTTCCCACCCACTATATATAATATAATATCACCATTGAGGGGTGGCGAGGGTGGTGGCTTGCCACCCCATATTGTTTTATTATTATTTTTTTATTAGAACATGTGGTTCAAATTTTCCCGCATAAACATAAGGGTCAATAGAAAAATTAAGTAGGTGAAACATTCACCCATTCTAGTGGTTGGATTCTGTGCATCGAGATTCTGCCAATTTGTTGCCTCGTTAAGACTCACACTTGGTCAAGTTTGACCAGAACGTTGACCAACTATAACTTGAGCATACAAACTCAGATTTGAGTTTTGTTCACAGCGTTGGAATTAGGACAACGAGCACTATGATTTGGTCCTAGTTTAACTTCCATCTAATGAATTTTATTTTTGAACTATTTTCAAGGCCACTTCTATTTATGGATCCATCCAGATCATTCCTCCCCACTAAGGAGCTTTTGGACTGTTAAAAGCTTTATGAGTAAATTGGAAAGTGAGAGAATTTATCCCTTGCTTTCTCCTTTTCAATCCATCGAGCATTGGCTACATTCCTTTGAAGCCAATACGAAGATACTCCACATCTCCCAGGCATGAAGTCATATTCTTCCTGTCGAGAATGATGTCCTTTGGTAGCTTGTCCAAGTATTCAAGTGCAAAATCATCCACTGTAGGAACCTGTCCAACCTATTAGGTGTCCATGGTCAAAGGAGGCTCATAAAGCTTCAAATTTTCAATGTTCACCACTGAGTACATTTGCATGTATGTTGGAAAATCTAGACGAAAAGCATTGTCTCCAATCTTGGGCCATGTCGTATTGGTCGAAACTTCTTTCCTTCCCCTTTCATTTTGTCCTTTTTTATGTGGAGCCACACTTTGTCCCTAACCTGGAATTGGTGATCGACTCGGTGCCTGTCATGTCTGTTAGGAATCTGTAATTTTAGCAAATTGGTGAGACTAAAACTGCAGAAGCAACATCGTTTCAACCAACTTTGGGATTCTAGGATCTAGCCCTCCTGAATCCGGAGAGGGATCTCTCCAATATGTACAAAGATGGATTTGTCTTTGAAGTTTGGGGTTATGATATTAGGCTAGTTATGAAGGCCAAGGGTTTGTTTGTTTTTTGGGTGGTTGAGCATGAGTACTATTTGAGGTGGAAAGTTCTAAGTGAAAAAAGTTTCAAAGGTGAGAAGTTGCAAGCAATCAGAGTAAGCTTCGACCAAAAAGATAGACAATTGTAGGTTTTAGTCCACTGGGCTATGGAGTCATAATAGGATTTAATTGAAGTAGCAAGAGGCAAGAGTGGTCTATGGGGCAAGTCATCTATGTCTAAGGATCTCTTTTAAGTTTGATTTATGGAATGAAATGATACAATAAGAAGGAGAGATAAACAGATGCAGAACAAGAGCAGCCCAGGATCTGATAAGTACTTTTAAACTAGTCATCCTTTGACATGGACTCAAGAAAAACATAAAAGTAAACTAGGATCTGGTAAGTACTTTTAAAATAGCCACCCTTTGATACACTTTCAATAGAAAACATTTTAAAACAAAGGGAAACTTGGAAGCAACTTTTGGAGTAGAAACTAGCGGGCTGGGCTCACCACAAATCCTCTCCTAACTCTGCTTTACTTAGTTACTTTCAATACAAACACAAAGATAACACAGAATGGCCTAAGATCTGGTAAGTACTTTTAAACTAGCCAGCTTTTAACACATTCCAAGGGAAACATCCAAATAGTTGTGGGGACAACACTGGGACCAGGGCTCACCATATCTTCCTCAGTTCATCTTCACAAAACATATACTGAAAATAACATTTAAGAATAATATTTAGCTAAGACACTAAGAAGATGGAACACCAACATTCCTATGCTTAAACTGAATTAAATCATTCCTAAATAACACAAATTGGAAGAAAACATATATATAAAGATTTTCAGTCAAAGAAGGTTACTGATATACAATAGGTCCTAACTCTATGCATGCTATTCTTTATAAGAGAATATGAAACACAGTGAAAACAGAAACAAAATAACAAATAACAATTAGAGAAACATCACCGTCAACATCGACCAGGATCCCATAAATCAGCTTGTATTGATGCTCCAAACCAGTTACAGCTTTAAGTCTAGTGCTTTAATTTAGTAATCATCTACACATCTCAGCCTAACTTATCTATTATAAGCAGAGCTCCAAGAGCCAGTGAACACTATTTATAGTCAGAAGTTTAAGCTTAAATGTATATCAAATTTCTGCAACCAACCCCTCACTCATCTTCTACAGTAGTATATATAGAAGGATGAGGAGGTAAGATCTGATAAAAGATCTCAATTACAATTAATACAGAATTAATGGCTTATTGGCCTTTGAGGGGCTCAATGAAGAAACTTACATACATATCCTCTATATTAAATGTTTTACATAATGATTAAGCTCGGTGGGAGCTTTTGTTGACTTCTGAGGCTCTGTGTGGCGTCGAAGTAACTCTGTAGGCGTCTGTCATTCAGTTCTTTGGCCGAATTTACTCTTTAGCTGCGTTGCGAGGTAGACATCTGGTCTTTATCAATAACTTCGGCCTCTGATTGAATACTTTGAGGCACAGGTGACGTCATGGTAGCTAGAGGGATCAATTTTCCTCGATTTGTAGCGGTGGAGGGTTTCTGTCAGTTAAAATACTTCAGATTTCTTTAAACTGTGTTTTAAAATCGGGGATTAGGATTTTTATAATCATTCTTAGTCATGATCCCCACAAAATCTGTCTTTTAATCCTCTGCTCTGATAAATTTTAGTCTTCGTCACTGATACTCTCTGACTGCGCTCGATTCATGGTTTTTTCTGATGTACAGGGCTGCGCAGGGGCGATATGGCATCAATGCCTAAAGGAACACTGATGAAACATGTTTTCAACACCCTGTGATGATTTTCTTTGGTGAATCGAAGGCGGGAGGATCGTCATCCTCCGCCTTCGAATTTTCCTCGAAAAATGGCAATAAAACCTCGAAACCTTGCAAAATACAAACAAATTATTATAAAATCCATGCATTTATAGGTTTATTGCTACGGAGGTATGTGGAGGAAGTGTGGCCATTGGATGGCATCATCCAACGGTGAGGATTGATCGGAGAAGGCAGAAGAAATTTTAAATCAGAGCCGTCGATCGCGCAGAGATCGACGGTCTGGAGCAAAGGGGAAAGTCAAAAACGGAGAATCGTTGACTGGACGACGGAATCAGGGCAATGGAATATGGACCGTCGATCTGCAGATCAAATCGATGGCGGAGATTAACTGGATGGCGCATTGGGACCACGTTAAGCATTGGGCATCTTCGGCGAGCGATAGCCGTCGGATGACCCGCCCCAAATCGGACGGTGCACAGCGATATCGCTGGGCATCCACGTCCGAACAATAACGCGTGATGGACGGCGGTTTTATGAACAGTACCCAGGACACGCATCAAACAGCGTATGGAATTGCTGGCGATCGGGGAAAAACCGCCTTTGCCCAAAGGCGGTGCGATGAAAACCGTGCAGTTTCGGCAATCGGCTAGTGGATGGCAGCGACCACCGAGGAGACGTACTCCGCACTGTCCGATCTATAGATCAGATCGACGGTGGGGATTAAACTGAAAATCGAACCGGCGGAAAAGTTTATAATTTAATTAAAAACCAAAGAATTAAAATAATCAAAGGTTTTAATACTTTGGCGGAGAAATATTTAGAGGTTTGGCGCCCGACTGCGGGGCTGAGGGTCATATGAAGGGTCATACGACCAGGGATTTAAGCGAGAAGGGGCTAATACCCATATATGTACAAAAATGTGGGTTTTTATGGTTTTCCAATGGTTTTCAAGGGAAATTGAGGGTTCCGATAAGGCAAAAAAGGAGTTTTCAACCTTGTCAAATGGGTTTTGATGAAGGGGATAAGGAAAAAAAGTAAATGAGGGATTTTTCATGGGAGATGGAGGGATAGAAACTGAGGTTAGTTTTGGAAGAAGGGAAGGGGGAAAAAATGTGCTTGCAACAGTATTCTGGCTTGGAAATTAGCAGGATTTCTAAGTGTAAAATGGGAACAACAATGAAGTTTGGACAGAGGATAGGCATGAGGCCTTCAAGATTATTCAAGAGCCAACAATTTTCAGCAATGAAATGTGTTCCTTGAAGGCTCAGAAAGTTTTTAGCCAACATTTGGTATAAAAAAATTTATAGCTGGCTAATAGTGGCTCCACTTGGGGATGATGCCTTCTTGAAGGCATCAAGAACTTCAGACTTGCATTCTCTAGGAGGCTGACCTGTACCACATCCATTATGTTCTCTGGGAGGCTGACCTGTGCCTGATCCATTGGGATAATTTTCCTTTGCTGAGATGACTTTCTCTGAAAACATATTAGCAACCATAAAAATAATGGATCTTCATCAATACAAACTTTCTACCTACCCAATCCTACTGATCTAACATTTTTTCTTCATTAGAGTGCACTTGGATTGGAAAACTCTTTTACAACATTTTATTCTTTTGAAAGCATAAAATTAATCTAATTCTACTCCTTATTTCTCCCTGAACTCAGGTTAAGCAGTTGAGTTCAGATGCTTCTCTACCTATTCTATTATCTGTTGGGATTAAACTGTCCAACAGATTTTAATTCTCTAGATTCTAAGACATAAATTTAAAAATAGTCAAGTCAAGATTAAGCTGTTTGACTTGTTGTGATCTATGGCATAAAAACAACCTGCACATAAACATTTAGTTTGCAAAAAATTAAATCAAAACGGAACGCTTAAGATCCGAAAGTTCAAAGAACTGCCTTCTCTTTTTACAGCTCTGTTTTGAATTTTGTTTGAGCTGTTCTTTCTTTGTTCTCTGGTTCAGATTTTGAGTTGATTTGAACCATATTTACATCTTTTTTGACTCAAGAAAATAGAACATATTTGAGTCATCTTTCTTTGAAACCTGAGTTTCATATTTTGATCATGTTTGAACCTTTAATTTCTATCCTAAACTATCTACTGATAAGCCAAGATTAAACAGTTTGGCAAATCAAATTCACTATCCTATCAGCAGAAAATTTAAAACTAATTAGTCAAGATTAGGCAGTTTGACTAACTAGAAGTGTGTTTTGTAGGAGTGGCATTTGAGCTTGCACACTTTCAGATTTGTTTCTCTTTTTTGGTATGGGGCTATACCTTTCTTGTTTTCACAATCTGCCCTCTTTTCTTTCTTTTCATTGTTTTTGTATTTTTTATTTTTACAACTTTGAATGCAATGGTGGATGAAATATTTATAGTGGAAAAAAGATAAAAAAAAGGCTTTTGGAACATAACATGGATCAAGAGAAGTAATGCTTAAGCATCCTGCCATTGACAGGACCCCCAAAAAATTCTACTCCATTCAACTCCTGCAAGAAAAATGTGTTGTTACCAGCAGCTGAGTGAATAGAGTAAGGGCCAAGCCATAAGTGGTCAAATTTTCTGTGCTTGCCCTTCGCTTCCCTTCTTGAATCCCACTTTAGAACTTTGTCCCCAATCTTGAAATTTCTGGCCTTTTTTCTTCTGTCAAAAAGCTTTTTAATGTTGTCCTGCTTTTGCAATGCTTTGCTATACACTTCCTCTCTGTTTTGCTGAAGATGAATGGTCTGGTTCACTCTTCTGATCATGTCATTTTCTTCAATTTGTAACTCTTGATTCAACTTCATCACTGGAACACCAAGGTTGTTTGGGAAAATTGCATCAGTACAGTACACAAGCTGGAAAGGTGACATACCAATGGATTTCTTCAAAGTCAATCTGTCAGCCCAAAGTGCATGAACCAGCTTTGTGTGCCAAGACTTCTTATTGTCCTCCAACAGTTTCTTGATTATGTTCACTAAGATTTTGTTTGAGGATTCTGCAAGTCCATTACCTTGAGGGTAATAGGCCGTGGAATGCCCCAATGTTATGTGATATCTATGACAGAACTCAACCATCTTCTTTGATCCAAATGCTGCTGCATTATCAGTGATGATCTTGGTAGGACAGCCAAATCTGGAGAGAATGTTAGTCTCCATAAATTTTATAATAACTGAATCATTGGCCTGTCTACAAGGTATGGCTTCTATCCACT
Source organism: Pinus albicaulis (assembly GCA_034641835.2). Classification (NCBI taxonomy): domain Eukaryota; kingdom Viridiplantae; phylum Streptophyta; class Pinopsida; order Pinales; family Pinaceae; genus Pinus; species Pinus albicaulis. The sequence continues at coordinate 1,416,973,515 of CM076578.1, read as the reverse complement.
TAGTGAAATAGTCTGTGGCAGTGAGAATCCATCTATGTTGGGCAGAAGATGGGGGATGGATTTCTCCTATGAAGTCAAGTCCCCACTGTTGAAATGGGGCTTCAACAGTGATTGGATGCAGAGGCAGGGGTAGCAGTTTTCTTTTGCCTTCAAAAATTTGACATTTATGACAGGCAATGATCATCTTGTGTATATCAGGAAAAAGAGTAGGCCAATAGAAACCAGCCCTCAAAATTTTGTTGGTTGTTGTCTTCCAGTACAAATGACCTCCACACTCTCCTTCATGGAACTCGTGCTTAACCTTCTCTGCATCAAACTCAGGCAAACATTTAAGCAATAGACCACATGCATTTTTCCAATAAAGACATCTATCTATAATGCAATAGTTTACAACTTTCAATTTAAGGAATCTTGCCTTTGTTTTTGTCAAACCAGGAGGTGTATTCAATTTAAGAAAAACATAAATAATATCAGCATACCAAGGAGAATTCATAAAATGATCTTCAACTATAGGAGTTGAGAATTCTTCTTGGTCATCCAAAGCATCAATCATATTGATATCAAGAACTTAAAAATTTGATTCAGCCATTAATCTAGCTAGACCTTGGCCTTTGATGAGTTTAGTGGGTTTTATCTCTAAATCATATTCAAGAATAACAACAATCCACTTACCTCTCTTACCATCTGGGTCCTGTGTTAGAATGTCTTTAACAACTGAGTTTGGGACAAAGGCAATGATGTGTGAGTGAAGGATGTACACTCTGAAGTCTTTCAAAGCTTTAACCAAAGCAAAAGCTTGCTTTTCCATAATTTTATACTTCAAAGGGGCATCCCTCAATGCCTTGCTAAAGAATGCAATAGGTTGCTCTTGTCTTTGCGGATTTTTCTGTAAAAGGATAGCAGCTATGGTATGTTCCGATGCAAATGAAAAGATATAAAAATCTTTTGAAAAATCAGGACTTATTAGAACCGGTGTTTTGGTTAAGGCTTGTTCACCAGCTCAAAGGACTTCCTTACTTCCAAGGTCCAATTTACCCCTTGCTCCTTTTTTAACATGTTTGTGATATTCCTAAGGAGCTCAGCCAAGTTGGGGATGAACCTTCTCAAAAAGTTAATCTTTCCAATGAAATATTGCAACTCTTTGATGTTTCGAGGGTGAGATATTTGCAATATGACCTCAATCCTCTTTGGATCTATCTTTATACTCTCCTCAGAAATAATGTGCCCAAGAAGTTTACCTTCTTGGAGACCAAATAGTGTTTTCTTACGGTTCAAAGATATTCCAAACTTTCTGCATTTCTCGAAAACTTTTCTTAAATGTTCTAAGTGCTCTTCATCTGTTTTTGAAAACACAATGACATCATCAAGGTATATAATGATGAAGAAGTCGTGTTCCTCCGAGAATGCTATGTCCATGGCTCTTTGAAAAGTTTCTCCAGCATTCATTAGACCAAAGGGAATTTTCACATACATGAAAGTGCCCCATGATCAGCAGGGTGAACTAAGATCTGATTGTACCCTGAATAGCCATCCAGCAAAGAGATTCTTCTAGACCCTACCACCCTTTGTAAAATGTGATCCATCTTTGGTAAAGGGTAATTGTCTTTTAATGAAGCTTTGTTTAAGTCTCTAAAGTCTATACAAAGCCTGATCTCTCTAGTTTTCTTCCTAACAGACACCAGATTAGACACCCACTCAGAATATCTAATAGGGACAATAATACCAGCATCATACATTTTCATGATCTCCTTATGAACCAATGGAAACTGAACAGGGTTTATTCTGCGCATTTTCTGTTTGAATGGTTTTTGGTTTTCTTTGAGGGGAATTTTGTGCTGTATTATTTCAGTGTCATAGGACTTAAGATCTTCGTAACTCCACGCAAAAACATTAGAAAATTCTTTAAAAATCTCTATGTATTTAAGTTTAATGTGAGCTGGTAAAGTTTTAGACAGTTTAATCATCATAGGTTTAAGTTTACTGCCTATATTGCACTCTTCTACTTCAGCCTCTACTGGTTCCAGTTTTGGCTTTTTGGCCACATCGTTAAGATCAAACAATTCTTCTAAAGGCGCTAGACCGCTTGGCAAACTTTCATCTTTAGAGTGCAAAGTTTCTAACTCATCTGTTTCGAACTCTGCATCCAATTCTATTTTTTTTTTTAGTTTGCTTGACAGCAGGTTGATATTAACAGGTTCAGGAGACGGTTCCTCTTCACCAAGGAAATTTTCTTCACTGCAGTCTATATCATACTCTGAGTCCGAACTGTGTAGTTCAAATTCATTTCTGAATTGTATGAAGTCTTCTATTTGTTTATCATTGTCAAACACCTGCCAATACTTTTCATTATCAGGCACATCTGGTCTAAATTTTATCTCAGTTGTGCAATCTTTGATTTCATATGGCGTCAAGCATGTCCTAGCTGCAAAGGCTAAATTGTGGGCTGCAATGTTTTTCTTTCTTGGGACAAAAATCAATTTGGACTCGTCAAAGGTTTTCAAGAGGTCCATGACATAATTTTGGTAGGCTCTAAGTCTGGGATGATTTGCGTTATACTCCCCATTGACTTGCCTAATGACTAACTCTGAATCCCCATACACATTGATTCTTGTGGCTCCTAACTTTTTCAACAGATGCAAGCCTAAGAGAAGGGATTCATATTCTGCTATGTTATTGGAACACTGAAAGTTTAACTTGTAGGAAATGCTTTCTGTGTGGTTATTTTCAATGTTGGAAATCTAGACACCTGCACCAGCATTGGTTCTAGTGCAGGATCCATCAAAATACATACTCCACAAAGGACTGTTGTCGGTTTCATCCTGGTTAACGTCCTCTTTAACTACTGCGCTTTCTAGATTTTCATGATTAGCGGAACTTAATTAAATTTGTTTTGACTCTTCAGGTTTTTCGTTAAGTGGAGGCACATTTTCTTGAGTGTCAAGGTTTAAAAGCAACGGATGCACAACTTGTAGTTCAAGACCTTTGTTTAGTTTTCTAATGTTCAACGGTTCAGCAAACTCCTTTGACAGCTCTGTGGTATTTTCTTCCTCTTCCCTATTAGTCATTAACCCTGTTAAAGTCACTTGTTCATCTAATGTTTGTTCGTTAAAAATGATAAATGAATCAAGGCCGGTATCTACAGATTATAAAGGGGAGTTCTGCGGTCTGTCTTGACTTGTAACCGTGTATTGCGTATGAGACTCCCTGTAAAGTCTTCTATTCTGATTGAAAACAGGGATAGTCGCATAAGTCATGTCCATTTGCATAGTCCCCTGTAACTTAGCCCCCCAAGACCTTGATAATAACATTCCATACTTTGGGGGGAAATCAGCCACAACAATATCCATAACTAGGCATTTGGCTAGAATCTGGGCTAAGTTAACACAGAGGTCTTTGATCAATCCTAAACACCTTACTTTGTTGGAATCAAAGGAATACAGGTCTTTATACGGTCTGGTAATTTCCAAACCAAGGCTCTCCATCACAGCTTTAGGCATTAAATTATGAGAAGCCCCAGAATCATGCATAACATTGTGCAAAATTTTGTCATGAACGTTTAAACTTACATAAAAGGGAGGAACAGGTCCCTCTTGATATTTACCTTCAATCTTAGGACCAAAAATCAGCTCTGGTTGGTCGTCATTAAGATTGATTGTATCATTACTCTCTTCTATATTTAAAGCCTTCAAAATTTGGGTTCTAAATACATGTTGGGCAGCTAACTCAGTCAGGGGAACAGAGATCTTGATTTTTGAAATTTCCTGCTCTAGGCTTAAAGGAATTTTACTCTTTAAAGCACTTGTCTCAGCTTTATTAGTTGTCCCTTTATCAACAACATCAGCTTGCTGATTTGTTTTATTTACACTTGACACAATTGTTTTAACAGGAGTACTAGCTGAAGTGTTAGTACTACTAAGGTCTGCACTTTGTTTTTCATTATTTTGAGTGCCTTTCTCTTTACCTTTATCAGAATTTACAGCCACTTTTTTATCCTTTTGTTTGACAATTTTAGGCTTGGTTGTAGTGTTGTTTTGTGAAGATTTGTCAGAGGTTTTTTTGTTGGGGGTCTGTTGACTAGTTTAGCTTCTAAGGTCATATTCTTTTTTAGACTCTATGATGACATTTTCCATGTCTTGATAACAATTTTCATCATCATCTCTTTTGTCATCATAAGGTGTGTATAGACCTTTTTTTCTATCATAATGAATCTCAAAGTCATCATCTTCTACCCCAAACATGTTGACATCATCTCCCTCTATTATCTCATTTGTTTGCTCAACCTCACTTACATAATTTTGATGAAAGGGAGGAGTGATTTGTTGATCATCTTCCCTAGGTCTTTTCTGAGGTTGGTTCCTTCTAAAATTCTGATTCTGGTTCTGATTCCTATTTTGAGGAGCATTTTGGTTTAGGCTTGTTTGTGCTCTCTTAATTATGCTCATTTATTTCATCATTTCTTCCATCATTTTCTCCATTTTTGAGTTGGAGGTAGAGGGTGCAGATTCCTCTCTAAAGGACACTCTCTTTTCATTTTTCATTCTTGCTCTCTTCTCCATTAAGTTGACTTCCATAGAAAGAGCACCTCTTTGCATATCTTCAAGAGTTGCAAAGTCTCTCTCTCTCAGCTGATAGGTCATGTCAGAGTCAAATCCTTCAGGAAACTTGTTTAAAGCTGAGCCTTGTGGAGGTTTTAGTTCTGGGGAAAGTGCATTATACACACTATTGAATATAGTGCAATAAGCTTGCACACTTTCCCCAGTGTTTCTATGGAGGTTCTTGTAGTCAGAAAGGACTTGGAGAGGGTTCTTCTTTACTTCCCATTTGTTTAATAATGTTTGATGGAAGGCTTGGAGATCATTAATACTATGGGGGGCTAAACCTTTGAACCACTTTCTCACTTATCCCCCTAAGCTCTGAGAAAATAGCCTAAGCTTGATAGAATCATCATCAAATTCATTTCTGTCAAAATATTCATTCATCTTATCCACATGTTGTGATGCAGTTGTAGCATTGTTGGCATCATATAATGGAATTTTGGACTAATAGTCCTGTGGAATATTGACTAATGGTACAGGAAGGACTAGGGGAGCATACCATGCTGCCATGATAGGTGGTGGGGGAGGATTTACAAGGAGTGGATTAACAACAGGAACAGTGGGCTGAAGTGGAGTGGTTTGAACAGTGGATGTAGGGTGAGCAGAAGTGGATGGACCAGGAATAGACTGCTGAGCAGATCTTGGATGAGAGACACCTAAGTTGTGAAGGAAATGTAAATCAGGAGGTGTTGTTTCTCTGCTACCAAGAGGTTCACTTGTTTCAGGAGATGATAGTGAAGACTCGGAATCTAACTGATCTAAATCACCAAGAGACCTAGTTCTAAATGGATTTACTAAGTCAACTTGAGATTGTTGTAGAGCTGAAAGATTTTCAGGAACTGAACTAGCTCTCAAGGGTGGCCTGAAAACAGTTGACAATTTAATCTTAGGAGACTTCCTAAGGATACCTTCTGGGTTATCAACTACTTCAGGTGGGTCTGGGTCAGGATAGGCTCTAGTGTGAATCTTTCTGGGAGCCACTATGCTGTGTTATTAGACCCAAATAAACAAGAAAAGTTCAACCAGGTATGACAGTCTTTGAGAGGTTAACTAATCTGTTTACACAAATCTTAATCCTACAGTCCTCTAACTAAGTTTGAATGATGTTATAATGATGTGGGTTCTTCCCAGTGGAGTCTTAAGGTCTGCTAAGGATTGTGGATTCGCCAAGTGGAATTTTTTAGCTCCTAAGGAGGTAAAAGGTTTTATGGTCCACCATCATGTTTATTGGATAACAATCCGAAATATTTTTTAGGTTTTTCTAAGTTATTTTTCAGTTGTATGGTTTTTAATAATATCCTAAATTTGTTTCAAAACTTAGCTATGGTTATGAGACAAAGACAGTTTACTCTTATGGCTAAGCCAACTAATCTTTCAAGGTTAGATAAAGTCTTAAGAGAATCCTAGGTTTTACCTAGCTTGTAACTGATTCAAACAAGTTTTACCATGATTACCACTCTTTGGTAGTGCTTGAAAAGGCTGCTTTTAACTCACAAGGTTTTAAAAAATAAAATATGATTCTGGGTTCAGTATCCCCAGTGGAGTCGCCATAAATGTTAGGAATCTGTAATTTTAGCAGATTGGTGAGACTAAAACTGCAGAAGCAACATCGTTTCAACCAACTTTGGGATTCTAGGATATAGCCCTCCTGAATCCAGAGAGGGATCTCTCCAATATGTACAAAGATGGATTTGTCTTTGAAGTTTGGGGTTATGATATTAGGCTAGTTATGAAGGCCAAGGGTTTGTTTGTTTTTTGGGTGGTTGAGCATGAGTACTGTTTGAGGTGGAAAGTTCTAAGTGCAAAAAGTTTCAAAGGTGAGAAGTTGCAAGCAATCAGAGTAAGCTTCGACCAAAAAGATAGACAATTGCAGGTTTTAGTCCATTGGGCTATGGAGTCATAATAGGATTTAATTAAAACAGCAAGAGGCAAGAGTGGTCTATGGGGCAAGTCATCTATGTCTAAGGATCTCTTTTAAGTTTGATTTATGGAATGAAATGATACAATAAGAAGGAGAGATAAACGGATGTAGAACAAGAGCAGTCCAGGATCTGATAAGTACTTTTAAACTAGTTAGCCTTTGACATGGAATCAAGAAAAACATAAAAGTAAACTAGGATCTGGTAAGTACTTTAAAACTAGCCAGCCTTTGATACACTTTCAATAGAAAACATTTAAAAAAAAAGGGAAACTTGGAAGAAACCTTTGGAGTAGAAACTAGCGGGCCGGGCTCACCACAAATCCTCTCCTAGCTCTGCTTTACTTAGTTACTTTCAAGACAAACACAAAGATAACACAGAATGGCCTAAGATCTGGTAAGTACTTTTAAACTAGCCAGCTTTTAACACATTCCAAGGGAAACATCCAGATAGTTGTGGGGACAAAACTGGGACTAGGGCTCACCATATCTTCCTCAGTTCATCTTCACAAAACATATACTGAAAATAACATTTAAGAATAATATTCAGCTAAGACACTAAGATGAGGGAACACCAACATTCCTATGCTTAAACTGAATTAAATCATTCCTAAATAACACAGATTGGAAGAAAACATATATATAAATATTTTCAGTCAGAGAAGGTTACTGATATACAGTAGGTCCTAACTCTATGCATGATGTTCTTTATAAGAGAATATGAAACACAGTGAAAACAGAAACAAAACAACAAATAACAATTAGAGAAACATCACCGTCAACATAGACCAGGATCCCATAAATCAGCTTGTATTGATGCTCCAAACCAGTTACAGCTTTAATTCCAGTGCTTTAATTTAGCAACCATCTACACATCTCAGCCTAACTTATCTATTACAAGCAGAGCTCCAAGAGCCAGTGAACACTATTTACAGTCAGAAGTTTAAGCTTAAATGTATATCAAATTTCTGCAACCAACCCCTCACTCATCTTCTACAGTAGTATATATAGAAGGATGAGGAGGTGAGATCTGATAAAAGATCTCAATTACAATTAATACAGAATCAATGGCTTATTGGCCTTTGAGGGGCTCAATGAAGAAACTTACATACATATCCTCTGTATTAAATGTTTTACATAATGATTAAGCTCAGTGGGAGCTTTTGTTGACTTCTGAGGCTCTGTGTGGCGTCGAAGTAACTCTGTAGGTGTCTGTCATTTAGTTCTTTGGCCGAATTTACTCTTTAGCTGCATTGCGAGGAAGACATTTGGTCTTGATCAATAACTTCAGCCTCTGATTGAATACTTTGAGGCACAGGTGGCGTCGTGGTAGCTAGAGGGATCAATTTTCCTCGATTTGTAGCGGTGGAGGGTTTCTGTCGGTTAAAATACTTCAGATTTCTTTAAACTGTGTTTTTAAATCGGGGATTAGGCTTTTGATAATCATTCTTAGTCGTGATCCCCGCAAAATATTTCTTTTAATCCTCTGCTCTGATAAATTTTAGTCTTCATCACTGATACTCTCTGACTGCGCCCGATTCATGGTTTTTTCTAATGTACAAGGTTGCGCAGGGGCGATATGGCATCAATGCCTGAAGGAACACTGATGAAACGTGTTGTCGACACCCTGTGATGATTTTCTTTGGTGAATCGAAGGCGGGAGGATCTTCATCCTCCGCCTTCGAATTTTCCTCGAAAAATGGCTATAAAACCTCGAAACCCTGCAAAATACAAACAACTTATTACAAAATCCATGCATTTATAGGTTTATTGCTGCGGAGGCATGTGGAGGAAGCGTGGTCGTTGGATGGCATCATCCAATGGTCAGGATTGATCGGAGAAGGCGGAAGAAAGATTAAATCAAAGTCGTCGATCGCGCAGAGATCGATGGTCGAGAGCAAAGGGGAAAGTCAAAAATGGAGAATCGTTGACTGGGCGACGGAATCAGGGAAATGGAATATGGACCGTCGATCTGCAGATCAGATCGACGGCGGAGATTAACTGAATGGCGCGTCGGGACCACGTTAAGCATCGGGCATCTTCGGTGTGCGATAGCCGTCGGATGACCCGCCCCAGATCGGACGGTGCACAGCGATATCGCTGGGCATCCACGTCCGAACAATAACGCGTGATGGACGGTGGTTTTATGAATAGTTCCCAGGACACGCGTCAAACAGCGTATCGAATCGCTGGCGATCGGGGAAAAACCGCCTTTGCCCAAAGGCAGTGCGATGAAAACCGCGCGGTTTCAGCAATCGGCTAGTGGATGGCGGGGACCATCGGGGAGACGTACTCCGCACCGTCCAATCTGTAGATCAGATCAACGGTGGGGATTAAACTGAAAATCGAACCGGCGGACAATTTTATAATTTAATTAAAAACCAAAGAATTAAAATAATCAAAGGTTTTAATACTTCGGCGGAGAAATATTTAGAGGTTTGGCGCCCGACTGCAAGGCCGAGGGTCATATGAAGGGTCATACGACCAGGGATTTATGCGGGAAGGGGCTAAGACCCATATATGTACAAAAATGTGGGTTTTTATGGTTTTCCAATCATTTTCAAGGGAAATTGAGGGTTCCGATAAGGCAAAAAAAGAGTTTTCAACCTTGTCAAATGGGTTTTGATGAAGGGGAAAAGGAAAAAAAAGTAAATGAGGGATCTTTCATGGGAGATGGAGGGATAGAAAATGAGGTTAGTTTTGGAAGAAGGGAAGGGGGAAAAAATGTGCTTGCAACAGTATTCTAGCTTGGAAATCAGCAGGATTTCTAAGTGTAAAATGGGAACAACAGTGAAGTTCGGATAGAGGATAGGCATGAGGCCTTCAAGAGTCTTCAAGAGCCAACAATTTTCAGCAATGAAATTTGTTCCTTGAAGGCTCAGAAATTTTTTAGCCAGCATTTGGTATAACAAATTTTATAACTGGCTAACAATGTCGAGCATTGTATCTACCTTGACTTTTCTCAAACTGGTCTTGCACTTCCTAGTGAATCATCTATATCTGCTGAATGAACTTTCATGCTTTGTCCCTGTTATCTTTCCCATTGGAATCCTCATCTCTCCCAAAGACCATGTCTAATGGATACTTTGGAAAATAGACAAAGAATGTCTCAAATGGTGAGCTCTGAGTGGATGAATGCACTGCCCGGTTGTATGCATGTTGTGCATAAGGAATTTTCTCATCCCACAACTTGGGATGCTTGCCAAAATAGCCTTGAAGTAATTGTATCACTGTGTGGTTGACAACCTCTATTTTTTCATCGGTCTGCGAATGAAATGTCATGCTCCTATTCAACTTGGTTTTCATCATTCTCCACAAACTCGTCCAAAAATATCCAAGAAAGCGAGAGCCTTGATCAGAAACAATGGATGTGGGTAGCCCAAAGTGGACCCGTACAAATTGGAAGAAGAGATGAGAAATATGCTTTGCAGTGACCTGATTTTTACAAGGCATTAATACATGCATTTTTCTAAATTTATACAGAATGACATATAAATAGTCATGACCTCTCCTAAACAAAGGCAAACCACCTACAAAATCCATTGACACACTTTCCCATGGACGAATCAGAAAAAGGAATGGTGTGTAGAGCCCCAATTTTCTATTACCGGGCTTGCAAACTGAACAAAATCCACATCCCTTTACATATCGAGTCACAATATTTTTCATGTGAGGCCAAAAAAAAACCTTTGTAGATGACAAAAATTATTTTCTACACCAAAATGACTTGAAACATAAGAGGTATGTGCCTCTCTGATTACATGTATCCTTTCATTGGTGGGACTACAAAGTTTTCCAAGGTGTATAACAATTTTCCCTGCAGGTGATAATTATCCACATGTGATCCATGTGTCAGTTTTGCAAAAATATCCTTAAAATCATCATCAACAACATATTGTTCAGCATAAATTTCAAAATATAAAGGAGCATTTTGCAAAATGATAGATGTAGAAATAGGAGGGTGAGAAAGCATATCTACCACTTTGTTTCTGGTGCCCTTCTTGTATTTTATTACTAAGTGAAACTAGTGGAGGAATCTCGTCCATCTGAAATGGCATGCTTGTTGAAGCTTGGTCTGCGACTGAAGGTACTACAAGGGCTGGTGATATGTGTGAATGATGGTCTCCTTGTTGATAAAATAGTGTTTCCACTTCTTCATGCTTTGAACCAAGGAATACAACTCCTTTTCTTATGTGGGATAGTTCACAACAGCTTATGATAATGTCTTTGAGTGGTAACATACAGGTTTCCTTCACTACATCAATATTTCTCCCATGGAGTATCCAATAGCATCTGTCTCAATCTCGAAAGGTTGTTGGAGGTTAGGTAAGGCCAAAATTGGTGCAACATTGATCTTCTCTCTCAATGTATCAAAGGATTTATGTTTCTTTCCTCCCCACGAAAAGTTCTTCTCCGGTATTGATCTGAGGTCGGGAAGCTATGAACCTCCGTAACATTGGTGGTTTTATGCCACTTTACAATCACATCAATTTTAGAAGGATCTATTTTCAATTGTCCACCACTGACAATGTGACCGAAGTAAACCAAATAGGTCTTACCAAATTCACACTTCGACATTTTTACATACAATTTTTCCTTTTTCAAAAAATCAAACACCTTTTTAACATGACACACATGATCATCCCATGTTCTACTATAAACAAGAATGCCATCAAGATACATAAATACAAAATCATCAAGAAAAATCCTGAAAATACCATTCATCACCCTCATGAATGTGGTCAGAGCATTGCATAGTTCGAATGGCATCACCAACCATTCAAAAAACCCATGTTTTGTCTTGAATGCAGTCTTCCATACATCTTGTTCTACAATCCTGACCTGATGATAGCCACTGCGCAAGTCCAGTTTTGTGAAATAGACAACATTTTTCAATTGATCTAATAAATCATCAATGTGAGGGAGAGGAGACTGATTCTTAACTGTTATTTTGTTGAGTGGAATGTATTCCACACACATCCTCCATGTGCCATCCTTTTTCAACACCAAACACAATAAGTGAACCGCATGGAGAAGAAATTGGTCTTATGAACCCTTGGTTCAACAATTCTTGCACATGTTTCTTTATCTCCTCCATCTCAATGGCTAACAACTTGTACATACCGATGTTGGGTAAAGGATCATCTCACGCTTTGGAAGAAAACCACTTGGTTCCTGAAAAATCCCATCATAGTTAGAAACAATTTCACATAATTCATTTTTAAGAATGGGATCACAACCTTGGAAAGCATCAAATGTCTCTACATCTTTTTCTCTCACAACCATGATCATGCACCCTTTGCTGGAATTCACCAACCTCGTCATCTGACCTAAACTTACAATAATGGCATTGATTTTGGCACGATGAGATCTAACAATGTATTCCACCTCATATTTCGTGATATGATACTTGTTTTCATGGCGAAAGAAAATTGATTTCTTGTCATACAAATATGGAATCCCCAATACCATGCCATAGATATTCAAAGGTACAACATCGAGATCAACCTCATCTACTAATTTCGATGCAATCATAAATCTAGCCTTACACTGTTTGGTTACATGTAATTTGGCTTTATCACACACCCAACCAAGAGGGTAAGGTTTCATATGTGACTTGGTTTCTAATCCAAATTTCTTAACCATTAAGGATTTTGAGATCAAATTTACTTGTGAGCCCGGATCAAAAAAGGTTTCCACTTTAGTATGCTTCATTACGACTCTAATGTGGAATAATTCATCCTCTTTCGTTCATTAAAAAGAGACTCGTTCAAATAACTTGCAATTGCATGTAATTCAGAACCTTCATTTGAATGAAGAGAGAGGTTACCTTGTATGCCCATTGTTGCGATTTTTATCACATCACCGGAATTGGATCTAAGGTCTCATTGCATGGTTTCCACCATCTTTTCCTTATTCTTTCCACAAAATATCATTGGCTTCAACTTCATATGCAACGTCCAATGATGTTCATCATCATGGACTTCCTTCTCGCAATGTGTACAATATGGCTTTGCTCCTTCCTCCTTCTTGGTTGTAGTTGCCTTATTTTCCTTTCCACTTCCTTTTCCTTTGAACTTTCCATTATAAGGATTGAAAGATTATCTCTTTGAATGATCGTCTTTGTCATTATTTCCCCTGCTTTCAAGGTGAATGGCCTTCACACTGGCTGCAACAATAGTAGTAGGCTCAAATAATAACAAATAATGTATGATGTAACTATGTAAATCACCAATATACTTTGTTACAATTTCAGGTGAATCAAGCAGAATGTTCAAATTCAAAGCTTGTTTTCTAAACTCTTCTATTAAGCTTTCTACATTTTGACCCTTTCCACGTCTTAAATATTGCCATTCCATTAAAGTATTTTGCTGATAACCCAAAGATAAAAGTGATCTTTTAATGTAGAAACAAAATTGGACCAAGAAGAAATGAGATTACCCAAGTTTTTGTTGCCTTTCTACAACTTGTTCTCCCACAAAATGAGACCAGTGCCACTCACCTGAAGGAATAATAATTGTATATTTGCCTCATCCTCCTTGATCTGTCTAATCCAATTTTTAATTTTCTCTACATTACATTCTCAATTATATGTGGGCAAATCAAACTTTACATCTAGCTTGAAAAATGGCTTCTTAGATATATTTTTATGATGTCTGTTAGAATGATGAGAAGAGGAATAAGAATAACTTTCGCTGGTGTATGGAGAGGGAGGAGGTTCTTCTCCTCCACCTTTATGGCGTACTGATGCATGATCCTCAGGCTCTTTCTTCTCATGCTTGATTTTCTTCTCATATTCTGTAAACAACTTGTCAACTTTGTCTGCCATGTTGGAGAATATCTTACGATAATTTTTCTCTTCCTCTTCTCATGCATCCTCATCTGTCATGTTTCGTCTTTGTGGTGCATGCCCCGCTTCGGGATCAAAGGATTCAAGTTTTCCTTCACCTTTTTGGAGCTTGTTCCTGGTTAGTATTCACTCATGCAACTCGCATCAAGAAGACTTCCTCTGATACCAAACTTGATCTAGATATTTTAACTTCAAGGATGCATTCAAAATTGCATAAAAAAGAGCATATTAACCAAGTAACTTAAACCACATGAAAAGAGGCAGAAATCATAAGCAAACATGAGATAAAAGACGATTTTATTATGAGTTCACCCAATGTGGGCTACATCTCTGGGCCCTGCTCAAAAGTGTGGAGGATTTCTTTCATTAAGTGGCATCAAATAAAACAGTTACAAACAACTTTTACAAAAATGACCCTTATACCTCCAATTCAGATGATGGCCTGAAAATGGAAAACTTAGCTAGAGAAACAAACTGCACGAATGGATTCATGTCACAAAATCATATAAAAATGACTATAAATTTGTCAAATTCTGAGACTGGCACATCTGGCCCTCTAAGGGAATATTTTTGGCATCTCCAAGCTACCCTCGCTCAGGGTTCCACCGGCCCTTGTCACTCCTGGTTCCGCTCTGCTTTCCTCTACCCCTGATCTGATTTGAATGGTGAAATAAGGGTTTAAGTAATAGTGAGGGGCAGAGCCACCAAAGGCTGAGCCCCTGGCTCGTTGGTGGAGGTCCTGGTTTCGAATCCCCCACCTCCCATATAAAGTCTAACTATTTTTTTGAATGCGGCATAGTTTTGTTTTAAGTGCGACCGTTCGGGGTTGGTTGTAATCGTAACCCCAACAGGGTTGACGGTTAATACGTATGCAAAAATGGGTTTGTTATGGTTATGGGGTTGGGAAGGTCCACTGGGGGTGGCCCACCCACCCACTATATATAATATAATATCACCGTTGAGGAGTGGCGGCCCGCCACCCCATATTTTTTAATTATTATCTTTATTTTATTAGAACATATGGTTCAAATTTTCTCGCCGAAAAATAAGGGTCACTGGACACATTAATTAGGTGACAAATTCGTCTGTTCTAGTGACCAGATTCCATGCACTGAGATTCTACCAATTTGTTGTCTCGTTAAGACTGCCACTTGGTCAAATTTGACCAAAAATTTTACTAGCTAAACTTGAGCATACAGACTCGAATTTGAGTGTCATTCACATCATTGGAATTAGGACGACAAGCACTACGATCTGGTCTTGATTTCACTTCCATGTGATGATTTTGATTTTTGAGTTGTTTGCAAGGCCACTTCTATTTTTGGATCCATCTGGATCAACCCATCATGGGGGAAAAAGAATTAATAACAATTAATTATATTATAGTTTTATATTAAATTATTAATATTTCTAATTATAAAATAAATAATACATGAGTTACACATATATATACATTTTGGAAAAAATAATGTAACAAATTATTACCCATCGAGATTCACATCCATTTTTTCATGGAGATTGTGTGTATAAATTTCATGTGTGTGTGTGTGTGTGTGTGTGTAACTTAATCTTAACACCTTTTTTTAATTAAATTGAAAAGGAAAATGAACAAAACTACCTTTGGAAGAAATATCAACCCTCTATTCTGAGTACTATTACATAGAGCCTAAATATGTACCATCCACCTATTAATTATTGATAATTAGATTAAAAATATGAAAACCCTATATTTAAGAGCATGTCTATTTTGGAATATGACTTCCATAATTTTAATTTAATTATGAATAATTATTAGGTGGATGGTAGGGATTTAACCTCCATAGAGTATTCTAGAATATTCATAGTAATATTCACAAATCAAAGATTAAGATTTATCTTCAAATTAATGATTAATATAGCACTGCAACAATCTATTTACATATTAAAAATCTCCATGATAAAGTGGGGTTGAATTTCCAATGTTAAAAATCTTATTATATGTTGTTTTGAAATGTATATATGTTTAATTTATGTATTATTTTTTTAAATTAATAATAAAAATAATAATTTAAAATAAAGTTTTAATTTTTAAATTTTAGCACCCTCGGATATATTATGAAATAAGTGAATACATAGCTCCCTGAAGCAAGTTGTGAATCTTGTAGCAAAGAAGACAGACCCATAAGTCTTAACACAGGGATTACGAAGTATCGAATTCCGGAAGCCATGCATGATATGTTAAATTATCTAAAGGGATCGGTCATCAGGTAGCAGCGCAATACATAGAAGGAGAAAGATCTATATCTGCCCAGGATACAACCTCCAAGGTGCAGTGACAACCTCTCATTGACCTTGCCTTACAACACATGTTCCCACTTACCCCCTTCTTGTTAAGTTTTGTCTTATTACACTATCAATACTTCCCCTCATATTTCTAAGCCCCCCTGTAGCTAAGGTAGACCAAGTAAAATTACCTTAGGGAGTCTCTATGAGTACATTGAATATTTAGAAAGAAGAAGAGAAAAAAGAGAAAACCATTTTAAACTAGAACTAACTACAATGTTTGATAACAATAAAAAATCATTAGAAAATAAAATAATCACACTTGAAATTGAACTCCAAGAAATGAAAGGTAAAATTCAAGAAATAGAGCATAGTAAACAAACAATGGTTGAAGAAAATGACACCTTGAAAAGCGAAATTAAAAATATAAAATAATAACTACATAATAACTCAGCCCTAAATAACACAAAAAATAACTTATATATTAAACCCACCAAAGAGGAAATTAATAAACTAATTGTACTTGACCATGAGTGCCACAAACGAGCCTTAAATCTTATAATTGTTGGTATAGAAGAACAAAACAAAGAAAACACATTAGAAATAGTTAAAGATCAATTAAAAACAAAATCTCAAATTGAAACAACTTATCTCACGGAAACAATAAGGGTTGGAAAGATGCTTGAGCATAAACACAGACCTATCTGTGTCAAGGTCAGTAGTAACAAACATAAATTGGACATACTCAAGAAATCCCCAAGCCTAAAAAGAACATGAACCTTTATAAATGAAGATCTAATTCCAAAGGACCAAGCTAAACTTAGGAAATAAGTCTGAAAGGTCAAGGAGGCAAGAAAGGTAGGGAAATGGGCAATCATTAGGAATAGGAAAGTTATTATTAGAGATAAAAGCACGAGTGATAAATAGGGACTTGCACCACTCTAGATCCTCTTCTAGAACTATCATGGATTTCCATGGTGCAAAGATCCTGTGTTAAGTTGGATCCAGAGTGATATTGACCTTATTCTCTTAGTTGAAACTTGGGAACAAGATGAATCTAGGGTCCCTCACCTTGACGATTTCTCTCTTTGGTCTGTTTGGAATAAGAAATCCTCTCAGAGAGGTTTTGGTGGTATATTTTGCTATATAAGGAAAGTTGTTTCCTCTCATATTCAGATTCATAAAATCGACCCCTTCAATCAATACATTTGGATTGAAATCTCTTATTCTACCACTAATAGGATCTTTCTTGCAATCTGATATTTCGCCCCTATCAACTCTACATCCTATAAGAAGAACAACCTGGATAAGAATTGTCCTTTCAATACTTTAGAAAAATACATCTTCAACCTTAGGAATGAAGGTAATATCCTTTTGTTGGGAGAATTTAATGCTAGAACAGCTACTGACCAAGCCATTACATTAAGTAACAACTCTTACCCCGACCCCTTGTGGCTTGATGAAGATAGTATATTAGATAATAAATTCAAGAGAAAATATAAAGACAATATCGAAAACTTATTCGACACTGAGCTCCTCAAACTTCGCAGTTCTCAAGAACTACTCATTTTGTAATGGTATTAACAAGTGGCCCTTCTGCAGTTAGATGATTTGTTTCCATGGGCTAGGTAGCAGTGTCGTGCATTATGTGATTTCAGACACCCTCGTCCTCAACCATATTACAAACTTTGAGCTACTTAATGGATTCAAGCCTGACTCTTACCACATACCTTTGTCTCTATCCCTCAATCTTGTTATGCATACCACCCACATGCAGGAGACCAATGAAAGAAAAAGACATACTCACTTTGATAGAAGTAAAGTCGGCCTCTTCTTAAGGGATTTAGAGAGGGATTTAGGTTCCATGACTTATAATAATAACATTGATCAAATTTATTACAATTTCACTACTATCATTTCCAATACCATTAGCAAGTTCTCTAATGATATTTCATTTAAGCAGACTAATAGGACTTCTAATCCATGGTATGACAAAGATTGTAAAATTTCCAAGAATGCGATTAGAGACGCTCCTACTGAAATCATTAAGCTCTGGATATCAATGTATACAAAATTATCATTAAGAGGAAGTAAAGGTCATATATTAATAAAAGACATGATTATCTTCTCCACCTTCCTAAAGTCGCGCCCAACAAATTTTGGTGGAATGTGCTTGTTCGTAAAACCAAATATAATCATTCTATCCCCTTAGAAAATAGGGACAACTATCTTAAGAAGTTGTATGACTCTTCGGACACTATGGGCACCACCTTAATCACTCCAATTAAGGAGAATGTATTCTCTCTGGATGATGTTGAGTCTGGTATTAATAAGTTCGCTAATGGAAAAACTAAAGATATTGAAGGATACCAAGATGAGATCCTTAAAATGGGAAGATCTATCCTCATTCCTCATCTCCTCAAGCTTCTCAATTTGGCATTAACACATGGCTTGCCTCAACTTTGGACGCAAAGCCTTATTGTGCCTATCTTTAAAAGTAGGGACAAAACCATTCCATCTAAATACGAGACCATTATGATTAGCCACTTCCTAGCCAAACTTTATGGGCTCATTTTGGAAAATAATCTTAGCCTCTAGCTTTAAATGCAGGGAAAAGGAGCTAAAGGATAAGTTGGTTTTAGGAGACATCACTTGACTATTGACCATTTTGTCACTCTAAGAATCATTGCGGAGGAATGTCGCAATATTAAAGTCGATCCCTTTATTGTGATCCATCTCTACGAGACCATCACTGCCATGCTTAAGAACAACGAGGGGTGGTCTAAAGACACTAAATGCAATATCAGAGTTAAAGAAGGGTGTCCCCTATCCCGTACCATTTTTGGCATATACACCTATAAGCTAGAGGAGTGTCTGGAAAGTGTGGGATGCAAGGGCACCGAGCTTGCTGGTGTTCTCATTACTCTTCTCCTTTATGCCAATGATATTGTTCTTCTTGAAAAAAGCCATGATGATCTTGACAAGCAGCTTCAGACTCTTCATGTCTACTACCCCAAGATGGGTATGATAGTTAATATCGACAAGACTAAAGTCATGATCATTAAATCCAAAAAGATCACTCATGATAGTTTCATGTATAATAGCTAGTGCTTAGAGCAGGTTTCTTCTTATAAATATTTGGGCATTGACTTCCATCATCAACTCAACTGGAATTATAGCATCGAGAAAAGGATTATTGGAGGCTGGAAAGCTTATTATGAGCTTGAAAACAATTGTAAGTCGGTCGATCTTTACATTTGGATTAAAAAGAGGTTCCTCTTTGAGACTCTCGCCCCCCCTGTTGTCTTATATGAATGTGAAGTTTGGGGTTGCAGTATTTCCAAAGAGTCATGGAGGAAGATTGAGATGATTCAAAAGCAATTCATAACCTACAACCTAAAGATCAAGGGAAATAATCCCTATCCTATCCTCTTGATCGAAGTTGGTTTGTCCCCCATTGAAAGTACGACTATGCTTAGATATTTGATGTATAGGAATAAGCTTTACATCATGGAATCCAGAAGGCTCCCAAAAAGTGCTTCTAACTGTAGTAAAAACCCCCACCTTCGTGTCAAGTGCGGGTGGCACCATTGGGGAATTAAGGAGGAGCTCAGTATGGGAAGCAAAGATAGTGTCAAAAATATTATTACCTCCAAGTTTAAGAACAAGTTGTGGAAAGATTAGGAGTTGGAGGGTAAAAGGAAGCTAAGATACTATAAGGAAGTGATCGACCCCACCCTTGATAATCAAAATTATGTCTTTTTGTTGGCCAATACTAAGCAAAAAATGAACATTGTTGGGATAAAAACTAACTCTCATGAGCTTTGGAGTGAGACTGGGCGATGGTCTATTTCCAAGACTCCTTGGAACGATAGAATCTGTCATATTTTCGATACTAAGCAGTTGGACGATGAAAAGCACTTCCTTTTAGATTGCACGGCTCTTACTCACATCCGCTCTCAATTCCCTAACATCTACCACACTTCCAATCTTCTTGACATATTAAGCCAACCTATAGCGATCTTGGAGCACTTATTTCCCTTCTCTTTGAGCATAGAAACAAGATTTTGAAGAATCAAACTTAGATTCTTTTTCCTTTCTTAAGGTCCGAGAGGCCGCATTGGTCATAGTGGAATCATCATCATCATCAATATATAATCTTAAAATCATTAATATTTTTATTAATAAACTATTTTTCTAAGCTGTAACTAAGAGGTCACAATTTTGCTTGGAAAACAATGGAAATCACTGCACAATTTTGAGAAACACATAGAAATTTTTGAAAATCTAGGTTATCTTTCAAACTTCAAGATTTTGGGTGAACTTAGGAGTTTTTGATGATGTTAAATCCATTTCCAATATCAAAAAGAAATATTCAAATACTCCAAAAATTGGATTTCTTGAAAATTTTCTAACCCAATTACAAGAATTTCACTCTCGAAACAAAATTGTGACCAAACCTGTTTAAACTATAAGATTATTATATTAATAAATTATCATATTGCACGTGGAAAATAATGAATATATATATATATATATATGATCCACATGTATGATTTCGAAAACTTCATGGAACTCATTTTAAATTTGATAACGGCCCCGTTATGGTATGGGATGCGATTCACAAAAATAAATAATGATGGCAGCTTTTGATGGTTAATCTTGGTGGATGCTCCCTGACACCATTATTGCAGAGTTTGTTGATGAAAGGACGAGGGGAAACAAGCGTGAATTGACACTGTACATAACTGTATTTGGTGCCAACTTCGGCGTACTTGGTTACGGGTATTATCAAAAAGTTGGTGTTACTTCTATTTACGTATTGACACTACAAAACCATGAATGTATTGTTATAACTGTAGTGGTAGATATACTACTCACGGTTAAATTTAACGGTGGGCAGTGTATCTGCCACCGCATTAATGGGCCGTTAGCAGTAGTTAAGATATTTCTTATAATATTCTTTCAAATTTCATTATTACTTAATTATAATAAAAAAATTATTTATTAATTTTTTTAAAATTAATTAATTAATTAATAATGATTAATTTTTATTGGTTATTTATGCGTAATGGTACATCCACACTATCGATTACTTTTTTCATCTTGTTTTAATGATAAACAACATTAGATAGTTCTAAAAGTTGACCAAATCATTATGACGTGATTAATCCTACAAACATCTATTTAAATTATGGATCACAAAAATCTTAAATCTAAATCTTAAATTTAACATTAAATTAATGTTATAGGTTAATTAAAAAATCACTAATATTATAGCAAATTGTTAAAATAGATATATATCATATATACTTTAGAGCTTAATATACATGTATAGTTTTTACTAATTATGAAAGATAAAATTGTATTAGTGTATTGTTTTATTTTTTTTTTAACGTTATTTTAAATTTATGATGAGGTTAGGTTTATATATTGTTTAAGAAATTATATTATTAAATTTAAAAGTTATACTAGATTTATATGTTGTTTAAAAAATTATATTACTAAATCTAGAAGTTATAGTAATAACTTCCAAAATATATATATATATATAGTTTTAAATGTTAAACTAATCATATAAACTATTTATATTCTGTTTATCTTATAAGAAAAATTCAAAAATATCTGTTATCATAAATTGGTAACAAATTCGATGTTTTGCATCTAAATATATATTTTGTTTTGGGTTTTGTTACGATTACAAAATTATTCACAGTTGGATTTTACAAAACGTGATGCTCCCCATTTTATCTCAAATTTTCTTTAATGGACAATCGAGACAGTAAATGGTATTTGATTGAAAAAATATTCTATCCCAAACATTTTATGATCAAATTTTAACAAGCTATCTATTTTTAAATAATCGAATTTTAATTTTATATTAAATTTTTATAATGCTAAAAAAAATCGATGCAATGGCATCAATTTTTAAATAGTCAAATTTTAATATTATATTTAAGTTTAAGAAAATTATATATATATATATATATATATAATTTAAAAATATAAATTTTAAATTTTATTATTTAAATTATATTTATTTTAATGGAGAATAAGGTTTAGTATCCAAAAACTTTTGAAACATTAAGATTACAAAAACTCAACAAAATTATCAAAAAAAAAATCTCAAAGAACATGTAAAATCAATTCGTTTAAATCAAAATAAAAATAAAATCCTGCCATGTTAATCCAAAAAAACCCAAACCACCCAGAATTAAAATGCTCAAGATGCAAACCTGTAAAGCGCTTCAGCTTTTCTCGACCCTCTTTTTCGCAGTGAATATAATGTGCCTTGCTGTTTTCGTAGTAGAATACAGAAATATGACCATCATATAGATTCATTGCAATATTTCAAAAATCTCTCTGACATTAGAAACTGCCACGGATCTCTTTTAAATATTTAGTTGATTATTTACAACATGCATGGGCATGATAATATTTGAGAAATTGCAAATAAATGAGCAAAACAGAATATTTCCTTAATTTAAAAAAAAAATGGCACTTCAAAATTTAGAATTTAAAGTTAATTTTAATTTTAAAATTATGGTTAAGTTAGACATTAAATTGATGTATGGTGCATGAAAGATAAGAGAGATCCAGAGATCCACCTGCAGCTATTCTACTGCTAAAAATTTTAGAAATATACTTATGTATAGACAACAAAAAAACAGACTCACCTACTTCTGAGTAGTTATTTGACTACTAAAATACAAAATTATTTATATATATATATAAGTACACATCCCTTGCTCTTGATCATTATCTCATATATAATGACAGTATTTTTTTCCCTTTATATTCAATCAAAATGAAGACAAAAGAGTTGCCTCAAATTTTGAGTTGGCCAAACAAAAAATATTTTGAATCGTTTCAGCTCTTATATGCTAAGCACATTGCATGCCAGTATATCAAGTAGCCATTCTTGCTGTCTGCAGACAATTAAAATATCTCATACGATGATATGCATTATGTCCAATGAATTTGTAAAAATAGTTCTTTCATATAATGCCTTGTAAATCTCATATGATGATAATGCAATATGTCCAATGAATATGTAACAATAGTACTTTCATATAATGCATTGTAAAATACAGATGATGTACAGAAGGCATTTTTTAACCAGAAATAGAATAACAGATGACCATTATTGGGAGTGATAGCAAGAAAATATAGCAAGTAAAGTTATCTTATACAGCAGCTAACTTGAAGGATGGATAAGGAGTCTGCACCCAGTTCTCTCATAGCAATTGCAGTATCATAAGTGGGCCTGAAACTAATCAGTAAATTGTTTAAATCCTTCTAAGAACTCTGCCCAATCTGAACTCTGCTGACTACAGTTTTATACCAATTTAGAAATCTTTGATAGAAGATACATAACAGTAGTAGATTCTGGACTTGCTTCCCTTAAAAGGATCATGAATGGTTCTTCTTGCTTGATTTGGTAACCACGTTTAAAAGCCACATTAAAAACCTGCTCATAATTCAAGCTAACCAAATTGAAATCCTTCTGCTCTCTTCAAGTAATGTTGAAATGATAATTAAGTACTGAAATGTTGAAATGATAACTAAGTACTGATCTGTCTAATTTTCATTCTGCTCTGCTGCTTCTTTTCTTATCCTAGCTTCTTCTTCCTTATTGTAGATGGCATTCAATTCATGCTCCAATTGTGCATTCTTGCCCTTTATTATGTGCACTTCTTCAGAGAGGGTGGACAGCTTTCCTTGCAGATTACTGATTTGCTGCACAAGCTCAGACTCTTTCTCCCATGCCGTTTTATGTCGCATTGCCATGCTGTTGGCCTGACTTGAGGGGGAACTGACAGTTGAACTGGCGTGATCTACTTCTATCGCGTTCAGGAGCTGCAACAACATGTCGTGCTGCTTGTTGGTGGATTGCAGGAGGCTGTGCAGCAGTGGAAGAAGGACAGGCGTGGGTATAGAATGTGAATTGAAATCATGCAGCTGCTGATGGGGAGAAGATAGGGGAGAAGATTGTATTGTAGGAGAAGGAAGACCACTCTGTATCATAGATGATAAAGAAGTCTGCGAGGAGAGGCTGTGTATTCTTCTCAAAGGTGGCAGAGGATGCACAACAGCCTTGTTGATAATAGTACCATCTTCTTCAGTCACAGAGAAACGACCCTTCTTTTGAACTACTGTGGGTTTCAGTCCATGCCCACCCTGACCCTTGCTATTGTGCTCTGTACCATTTGCAGACTTATCTGTTGCAGGTTGAGCTTTTTCTGATAAACCCTCTGAATGCTTACAATCCCTTTTATCAGAAATTCCTCTTGGATGCCTCTTTTCATCTGCATGGAGAAGGCCCTGTTTTTCTCTTCGCTGCCACTTCTCTGATAGAGCTTCCGGATCGGCATGTTGACTCTTCTGAGAAATGTCTTTCGGGCTCTGATTCTCAAGATGGTCACGCTCTTTAGAATCAGGTAATGTCCTCATGTCTCCACCCACGAACTCTGAATCGGAACTTGACTTCAGTCCCACATTCTCCTCAGAACCAGGGCAAGAAATTGTGTTTGGATCTGCTGCTTCAGAATGATGCAAGCCTTGAGCCACATCTAATCCTTGATCATCCTCTCGGCGTTCAACGTCTCCAGAGCAGAGTTTACTGTTTTCATTGTCTGGCACTGAATTTGATTCAGCATCACTGTGGGGATTACGTCCAGACCCAATGGGGCTCTGAGGCTCGTGCATGCCATAGGCCTCAGAAGCAACTTTGGTACTCTTAGGCCCTGGAACACAATTGCTATGAGAGTCAACTTGGGTATTCTTAGGGTCTAGAATACAACTGGTCTCAGAAACAACTTGGGTATTCTTAGGGTCTAGAATACAATTGGTCTCAGAAACAACTTGGGTATTCTCAGCCTCTGCAATGCAATTGGACTCAGAAGCATCCTGAGCATTCTTAGGCTCTAGAACACAATTGGTCTCAGAATCAACTTGGGTATTCTTGGGCTCTGGAACGGAAATGTTCTCAGAATCAAGTTGCGTACCCTTAGCCTCTGGAATATGATTGGCCTTAGCATCAACTTGGGGATTGGGATTCAAATTCTCTCGTCCTTCCCTAGTCTTAAATCCCCCGTCCCCAATCTCAACACAACAGAGCCTCGCATTCTCATCCAAGGGATACATGGGCTCAAATTTCAGATTATCTTCATTAAAATTCCACCCACTGATCCTCCTAATCTTGACATGATGCATCCCCATGTGACCATCCTCGTCTTCCTCCTCCTCTTCAACCATGAGACTTTCCTTAGCCCTAATCGTCCTAACCCTCTCAATCAAGCTGGGCAAATTCTCCAAAAGATGCTTAACAATATAGTCCGGACCCTTAGTATGCCTAAAGAAAGAATGCTTCAATAACTTCTCAGCAGATGGCCTCCGAGCCGGGTCCTTGACCAGGCACAGACCCACCATTTCCCTAAAAGACCTAGAAAATTTCTTATCGGTTTCATAGTCCAAACCTGGCGGGGCGCCCTGGAGCTGCATGAGGAGGGCTTTGATGGGCGGGAGCTTAGAGAACGGGGCATGGCCATGCGCGAGCTCGAGTGCAGTAATCCCAAACGACCAGATATCGGCCTTGTGATCATATCCAGTGCCATTATCAATGACCTCAGGAGCCATCCAGCAAGGGGTTCCCACGAAAGTATTTCGCTTCAGTCTCTGCCCGTCCCGGGAATCGAACACGCACGCCGAGACCCCAAAGTCTGCAACCTTGACCCCTCCTCTGGAGCCTATCAGTATATTCCCAGCCTTAACATCTCTGTGTAAGTGCCCTTGCTGGTGTAGGTACTCTAGGGCCTTTAGGGTCTCTTTTAGGACAAGGGCTATTACGGGCTCCTCGAATCCATTGGGGAAGGAGGTTTTCATTATGCTCAGGCACGATCCCCCCGCCATGTAGGGCATGACGACCCAGAGGCTCTGCTGGACAATGAAGGAACAGTGGGCTCTCAGGACGTTGGGGTGGTCGATCAGGCTCATCATCTGGGCTTCTCGGCGCACATCGTCGAGGGTGGCGTTCAGGCGCTCCAGATCGATGCTCTTGATCGCCACAGTTTCGTCCAGCGACAGGCATTTGGCTTCATACACTGTAGCGCTCGCCCCGCGCCCGATCTCGTCCACCAAACGGTATTCTGAAGGGACCAGTGGGTAGCTTTTCTGATGGTGATGATCCATGGGGACTCGAACTCTGGCCCTGTTGTTGTTCTTCTTCTTATGGAAAGAGGCGGGTCGTGGCGCCGAGGGGATTCGATCTCACGCAGTCGCGTTGCATGGTTTTGGACTGAAAGCAGTTATGTATGTGTGGGGAGTGATGGTCTGAACTCGGGTGGCGATTTTGCAGCTGTAAGCCCCTTCAGCCACTTCATACAAATTACGTAATTGTTGAATATTATTGCTACCAGATATTTGTGTTGTATTTTCTTCTGAAATTGAAATTGAAGGGCTCAGATCATTTCTCGTGAATTCCACGAGACCCTTTTTCCTCGCCTCCCACGTCACGGGGTAGAAGGATTCTCTAGATTCATGAAAGCGCGCTGAAATCTAAATTAAATCCTCTAAAAAAAATTTCGAATGACGCATTAAATGTATCCGAAGTTTGCGCGCAGTTTTATATATCTATTCACAGTAACATGCATTAAGTTAGGCAAGGGTGTCCAATTTCAATTTGCTAAAGTTGGTGCAGTCACTTTTGGTCAATTTCGATTAAGGTTTGTCTACAGTGTTATTTTACGGATTCAGCATGGTGAAGTCTGTTTTTCTGGCTGTGTTGAAATTTTGGAAAAGTTTATAGTGTAATATCTCTTTTAATACTTTAATAAAAAAATTATGTTTAGTTTAATTTTGGTCAATGGAGATATGTTGTATTTGGTTGTCATTACATCAGTTAGTTGGTTGATCTGGTTTAGGTCTATTTCTTAATTTAGTAATAAATTTTTTAATTGAAATTTTGTATTTATTTTTATAAAAATTTAGTCTGACATTTAGACTATAATGTATATATAACAATTTTTGGTGATAATTACATATAATCATATTTTGTTTAATGTGTTTGAATAAATCATTTTCAAAACAAAATGACTATAATTATTAAAATTAAAGTTAGCAAATTTGAATTTAAATTTGAATTTAGATTAGATTAAAAAAAAGAAAATTATATTTCCATATTTAAATATAACAAATTTAATTTATGATATTTTTTTGAATTCGCTTATTTCATAGACATAATTTTAATAACATTATCTTCAACACAATTTTCAATTAATTCATAACTATGAAAAATGGTTTTTCACATGTATAAAATTTTATTTTTTTTATTTTTAAAACAAGTTCCTATTGAATTAAATTTAAATTTTTACTATAAGAAATATTATATTAATATATCAAATAAAAATTATAAGGAATATTATATTAATATATAAAATAAAAAAAATTCTATCTTAAATAATATGAATCAATATTCTTTCAGAATTAGACAACAATATGAATCAATATTCTTTCACCTAAAATTTAACTTCTTCATTCCAATTTTTTTTTTATCAAATTTTTAATAATTTTAATTTATTTAAAATTAGATAGTGATTTAAAGAACATTATTTTGCTATATATGAAATTTAGTTTTAACATTTTTAATACTTTTATTATATTTACAATTAGATAATATTTTTTTTATTATAGAAGAAAAAATTGTCATGATTATCATAAATTATTAATTATGAATAAAGGTTTATTTATCATTGTTATTAAAAAAAAACTAAGCAATTTATATTACTCATTGGTGGTCTAAAAGGAGTAGGTTTTCACTAGTGCCAAATGTCTCTGGTTCTTGACTCTCAACCTATTTCCTTACATCCAAGAAACACAAAATATTAGCGAAACAAAAACAATTTTAAGACATACTTCAGAGTTAAATTAAGCAATAATTTAAAGAACAAGATTTATCATATTTAAAATTTATGTTAAAATATTTGTATTAATCTTTTAATCAAATTTAAGATAGAATATATTTTAATAATATTTTTTATTTTTATTTATATATTTAATTATTTATATAACTATGCTACATCTTAATAGCATGATTTTGATGTTGGATAATTTTGAGAAAAGATAATAAATTATAAAAATATATTTAAAAATAATGATCTAAAAAATTGATAATTTCAACAAAATCGTGATTAAATTTTTTTAAAGCTAAATAATCAAAATCTTTAAGAGTATAAACTTTTGTGATCCATATCCTATTATAATAAATCTTCCTGAAAATCACATAAAAAAATTATAGAACGAAAATAATTTATAAAAAAATTAATTATATAAATTACTTTTTAAACTTCTTAATATCTAATAAAATTATATATATGAAATTTTTTGAAAATAAAAATAAATAATTAAATAAATATACAATAATAAAATTATATATATATATATATATATATATATATATATATATATATATATATATAATTTTTTCAAAATAAAAATAAATAATTAAAAATATATATAATAATAAAATTATATAAAGTATAGTTAAATTATGAGATATTTCGCAAAAGGCTACGAAACCTGGGGAACTAGGCCACTCAATTTGAATTTAAAAGCTATAACATTAGTTGATGGCCTCCTTGAAATACACGTGAAATAGTTGAAGATGAGAAGTATGGGTCGGAAAAGTAAGGTGACTATCGTTAGAGCACATGGTAATCATATGAATTGGTTGAAAGGAGGGCCTATTGATATTAATGACAAGGTAAAGCTTTAGATGGGATCAAGTGTGTAGGATTTGAATGGTTGGAATAGAAAGGTTGTGCCAGTCATTTCAATATAAGATTATAGTATTTATTAGCTTCAAAGTCAAGATAGATGATGGCAGGGGATTATTCTATTGAGACATCTTTAAAGCACCTTATGAGTGTTGCATATAAGAGGTTAGCATTAAGATCATTTAAGGGAAGAGCATAATAAGAATGTTGTGATATAAGTTAGGTAGATTAAGTATGGTAAATGTGTATGGTGAAGTTAGGTAGGTTAAGTATGGCTTATTAGTAGGTCAGGAAATTGTGTATGGTGAGGGTGTGTTGATAAATCTTTATGATAATAAGAAAGTTTATTAAGTATGAATTTTAAGAGTATTTAAAAAAATTCTACATTGAAAGTATATGATAATTAGTATATGTGACGATAAAAGTTATGTTGAAATTTTTTAAAGAAAATTGAAGTGATAAAATAAACATAAAGAATTGTATTGGATAAATGTATAGTTTAGAGATAAAGGAAAAGTAACGGATGAACAAGAAAAATAGTAATGATAGATAATGTCAAGAAAACTATTGGGTTAGTACAAATGACCATGTCCATTACCATTGTTAAGAAACAATCATTTAATTTAAAAAGTTAAGTGAAAATATCTTTCATAACACTCTCCCTCGCCGGCGTATTCTTCTTCCCATCCTACTCAGTTGGTTTGCAATGGCTTTCGTCTCAGACAGTCTCGATTGTTCTTGCTCCCCCTGTCGCTCCCTGCCTCCCCTGTGGAGCGCTTGCCCTGCTGCTTGTGCTGAGCCAAGCGCTCGCACACAGACAGGGCGACGCTGCTCTCTTTTGAGTTGTTTGGAAACTACTCCTGGCTATCATTTTTCCCAGAGCGCCTTATGCTACTTCGATTCCTGTCTGCAATCTCATTTTGTCAATCTCTGCGGGTTTCCTCTGCCTCCTTCCTGCTCTATTTGTCTCAGGTAGCTTCATACTTTTGCATTCGCCATGCCAAGGCTCCGTCACCGAATGCAGTGTCACCGTGGTGCAAGTCGGGGACGGTCTGCACGCTCACGTCCCTCCACCAGTTCTGATGTAGAGACCTCCTCTGAGGACGTTGTGTGGGGGCGTTATCCAGACACCCGCAGCCACAGGAGTCGCGCTTGCCATCCTGGCAATGCCCGTGCAGCTCAGGCCTCCCCGCCTCCTTTTGCCGATCAACCTAGACCTGTCTCCCCTGCCTCTCGTGCTACTGACAGTCATGCTCTGCGTCAGACCTCTCAGAGGGCGGAATTCCGCTTTGATTGTTCCTTCAATCAGCCCATTTTCACTGCCTTTGTTACTATTACTCCGAGAGAAGAAATGCCTCACTGTCTTCCTCCTATGCCCGGTCTAACTCCCCCTCCCCTTGGTCTTAATCCCGCCCTGGTTGCGAATTCTCCTGAGAGACCGGTTGCGCCCCCAGATACAACACCTTCCGACCTGGGTAAGCAACTCATGCAGGTGGACGAGGGCATCACAAGCAAGGATGGCGAACAGAAAGAAGATGTCGAAGATCTGAAGGACAAGTACTGGTGCCGCATAGTGGAGGAGCCGCCTTCTCCAGCTCACGAGCAGTGATTCCCGTCTGTCCTGATTCAGCATGGTACACTCGTTCTACTATTTTGGGAGATTCTCTGATTTCATTTGGTTTTCTACAGCAGCAATAGTTGCATGCTACTCTAGTCTTTTTTGTTTTAGTATGGTGTATGCAATGAACAATGAGCCGATTTCCCTCTCAAGGGCGGCGAAACTCCTTTTAAAAGAACTGGTTTCCCACTCAGGGCAGTTCGTTATTTTGTTAAAGCATGGACATCAAGCCTAGTATTCAGGCTCCCACAGCTGAACTGAGGCACTGAGGCAATTTTATAACAGTATGTTTTCATAAATAGAATTAGTATAATTTAGAAAAAAATATATATATCTTTCATAACTAACTTGAAAATCAATCAATTAATATAAAAAATTAATACATAATCAAAGTAAAGTACTAAAACACATTCTATAAATCTACATATATATTTCTTAATTTCTAAAATGAAAAAATAAAATTCCATAATCTATAATGTAATATTAAATAATGTTTGAATTATATACATGGTCATTTAATTCTTTATAGTATATTTATATTCTAATCCATGTCTTACACCAGTATTAAGTTAATATATTTATAGTCTTAAAAAATAGTTAATGTATTCCTAGTTTTAAAAAATAGTTAACATATTCATAGTTTTAGAAAAAAAAATAGTTATCATAGTTTTAGAAAAATAAAATTTATTATAAATTATGAATAATTACTAGATTTCACTTTATTATATATAATTAAATATTTTGATTTATATAATATTATATATCTTTTTTACTTTTAAAGTTATAGAATCGTAATAATACCCAATTTAAATTTATAAGTCTTCATTAATAAATAAAAAATCATATTAACAAAAGAACCAATAAAACTAAAATCACACTTTCGAATTCTAGAAGAAAATGCCACATTACATTTGACACATTTTCGTGAAATGCCTATAGCTAAGGATAAAAGTCATTCGATGTGACTTATTCAATTTCTATTATTCACACTTTGGAATTCTCAAAGAAAATGCGACATTACATTTTCTTTAAATGCGTCTAGCAAAGGATAAAAGTCATACACATTATAGTGTGGATGGGTAATATTCTGTGGAGATTTTATGTGTCATTATTATAAAGTTTTATCATAATATTGGATATTATGTGAGGTGATACATATTTTAGGCTATATTTTCATTAATGTGATTAATTAATGTGGTTGGATAGTATATGTTTATTGTTAAATTTAAATTTGTTTAAATTTAATTGTGGATCTATACTATCTAATCACATTAATAAATTATAATTAAAAAATAATAATCGCTATTATATGATCATCATCTAATATAACTTTAAAACTGATTTGACCATATTTTTTCTTTCTTTTATAATAATTAAAATTTACCTTATTTAGTCTCAAATCAATTTGACCATGAAAATGCAAAAGCACAAATATACTCTTTAATATATTGACCCCACTTTGAAAAAAATAATAATTAAAATATCTTTCCCCATTGGTGGGGTTGTTCCTCTCCACTTTGTATAATTTAAAGAATGGAAAATGTTAAACCGTAATCATCGCGAAGGGGAAGAGGAAAGTAAGGGGCAATGATGTGTCGAAGAGAAGTGTGGTCAAATTATCCGCAAGAACAGTGGCTTTGCATAGTTTTGAAAATAAATTTATTGATGGGTTGATAAAGTGTATATGCCATTTTTCTTTTTCTTTTTAAATTAATGTTTTTATATAAAAAAATAAGTTTAGTAAGTGATTAATGTAATATAATTTAAAGTTTTAGTTTAATTAATATTTATAATTAAAATGTTAATTTTTGAGAATTTATGTGTAAGTTTTTGAAAATGTAAAGTAAATATGATATAAAATTTTATTTTTAAATTCTTATTTATATGTAGTTGTATGTTGGAAACTGGAAAGTTTATTATAGTAACTAGTGAGAATTAACCAATATCACACAATATGAGATTGGCTCACTTTCTAATTCTTCTAAACATTAAAAAAAATATTATTATAATATTTAATATTTAATTAATATTTTTCATAATAAATTTTAATTAATTTATGATAATATTATTTTTAATGATTTATTTATGATTAATTAAATTATTATAATATTTAATATTTAATTAATATTTTTCATAATATATTTCAATTAATTAATGATAGTGTTATTTTTAATGGTTTATCTACTATTAATTTTTATCTCGGTTCTTCATCATTCTGTATCTTGACAATGAATCAGGTTAGTGGCTCTAAACCATAAAAAATAAATCTCACATCTCTAAATCTTCCTTCATCAATGAATATTTCTAACTTTAAAAAGGACAATAAATATATAATTTAACTTTATTTTAATTAAATATGTTTATTTGTATTTATAAGTTTATTGGATATATCATCAATAAATATAGAAAAGCATTTTTAAATATTTTAGTAAATTATGTATATATAGTAATAAAAGATATTTTATTAAATAAAATAAACATATTTTAAAATATAAATATGGACTACATATATATACACAAAAGGTTGGTGGTCAAAACATTGTATAACAATTTAAAGCATTATAAAACTAGTTTAGATTCATCTTAACCTCAAATCTATCAAGCACCGGGAGGGATCAAATCTTTTGAAGTACATGTCTATTTTTTTAGTGCAAAACACAAAGAAATGTTTGCACCTCGAGATATTTGATCCTTCTTGTTGCTTGACAGATCTGAGGTTAAGATGGATCTAGGTTGGTTTCAATCGTGGTTGGTTTAAAATTGGTTGAACATCTAATTATTCTCATCATTTTAAAAATGCTAAATATGTCCAAGATTAATCTGGTCATTTTAATTTTAAATTTACTCAATTAACTCAGTGTTTTTAGATGATAGATATTGTTAATAACTTGAATGATGAAAAGTGATGAAACACAAATTTTGAATGCAAAGTTACAATGTAACAATGTTGAATAATAGAAAATGTGAATAATAAGAATTGAGCCAATTACAGATAGTTTTCATTGTAATCATCCTCAAAATATTTTCTTCTACTGGTCTTATTGTCACACATGTTAGCTTTTCCATCTTTTTATATCGATCATATGAAACTAGCTATTGAAATTGTAGACCGTTCAAATATTTAACTCAAGCTATTGAATTAAATGTCATACCTTTACTCTCTTGCTCTCCAATATTAATAGTAGCTTTCTCTAATGTCAATCATTGTGACTTATGAAGTGTTAAACCTTAAGTAAGTTTCAATGTTGGTTGTTTTCTATTACCTCTTTTGAATGCAAAGTGACTAACAATGTTGAATGATAGAAAATGGGATTAATAAGAATGTAATCAATTGCAAATAGTATACAGTTTCAAGAAGAAAACATTTAGGGAAGTGAAAATTTTATTTAAGATGAAAATTCAAGTATTTTATTTATGGTTCAATTACTATAACGC
Organism: Pinus albicaulis; assembly: GCA_034641835.2. Lineage (NCBI taxonomy): Eukaryota > Viridiplantae > Streptophyta > Pinopsida > Pinales > Pinaceae > Pinus > Pinus albicaulis. Next base: position 1,416,940,064 of record CM076578.1, on the reverse strand, counting down.
AAAAATCAATGCACGACATCAATAATATTTTGTGCTTACACTGAAATCAATGCACACTATTAATATAATTACTTTGAAATTAATGTACATCATACATATAGTTACTTCAAATTAGAAATCAACATCTACACTGAAATCAATGCATCTAGTCCAAACAGTTGAATAGGATTAGAAATCAACATATATACCAAAATCAATACATCTAGTACAAGCAATAAAATAGGATTAGAAATCAACTACATTGAAATTAATGCATCTAGTGCAAGCAATCAAATAGGATTAGAAATAAACATCTACATTGAAATAAACGCATCTAGTGCAAGAAATCAAATGGGATTAGAAATCAACATCTACATTGAAATCAATGCATCTAGTGTGAGCAACCAAATAGGATTAAAATAAAATAAAAACTACACTAAAATCAATGCATGCAGTACAATCAATCAAATAAGATCAGGAATCAACATCTACATTGAAATCAATGCATCTATTTTAGTGAAAAAAATATTCATGCATTTCCAAATCCAACTTCTTTTACGTTTTGTAAAAAAATTACTTCTTCTTTCTCTATGGTTAACAATGTTCAATATTATATGAGACTATATAATATCATTATTTATCTTTGTGTGTCTCTTTCTTCTTTCCTATTTATCTCTCCTCCATCTTTGTGTCTATCTCCCTCCTTCTCTCCTTCTTTGCCTGATCCTTATTTATGAAGGAACAAAATAGAATACTGATATAAACATAAATACAGAGATGCAACAAAAATAAAATTTTATTTAATTAATATAAAAAAACCAAAATATGCTTACATACAGAATGGAAATAAATTAGCTCAGGCAATGGTAGCTTATCTCTGAGAAGAAATGTGGCAGATACATGTCTTTGAATTATGTTACATGAGGCTCAAGGGCCTTTTTTATTATTGAACAACAACAGAAAACCATGAACAACTAAAAGCCTAACCCCAGGAGATGAAATGCCAATAGTTTGTGGGCCACGTTGGGGTTAGATGGGCATCCAAATTTCCGGGGTCGTAACTTTGTTATATTATCTTCGTTTGGCGCATATAATACCTCGTTAGAAATATATCTCCAGGCACTATAGGATTCATCATAGTCCCTTTCATGTGACTATGGGCCTACTGCAGACCTCAAAAAAATTTCATATAGGGGGTCAAAACTACTCCAAAAGTTCAGGACCCAGAAAACTGCTAAAAATAATAATTGTTGCTATAAAAAAGGAAACTGATGAAACTGATTGGAGGCCTAGGAGGAGTAGGAAGGTGGCCACCAATATCTACCTGGATCAGTCCTCCCTTCTTAGGAAGCAATGGTCCCCATTGCGTGCAGAGCCTCCATGAGGTGAGGAAATTTTTGTTGAACTTGGTCCCTGGTGAAGGATTTGGCCTGCTTTGACAAATAGATAGAGTTGAATCCTATGTTTCCAAGTGTTATTTATCTATGTTTCCATGATATGATCAGTTGTGGCATGTTCCATGTAGTCTGGGTTCAACTCTGTTGGAGTGAGTTGTTCTGCAATATCGGATGTGTCTAGTAATGGTGGAAAGTATGGCTAGAGGAGGTCCACATTGAACATTGGGTACAGGCCAAGGAATGGTGGAATTTTGAGCTCAAAGGAATTTCTCCTAAAGCCTTGGTGATGGAGTATGACCCATATATGGTAGGCGAAGCTTTTGGTGTGGTCGAGCGAGGCGCTCCTTCTGAAAATGTAGCCAAACTTTGTCGCCCACTTGGAACTTTTGTGGCACTTGATATTGATCATGTCGTTGCTTGTACTTAGCATTTTCTCTGTCCAATATTTCATGGACATGCTGGCGGATGTACCGAATGAACTCAATGAAGGTTTTGGCCTTGTCGGTTTTGGAATAGACATGATTCGAATCTGTCTGAGTAGCTTCAAATGGTATGGCCACATCAATGGGACACAATGAATGGAATCCCAACCCCACCTGAAAGAGGATGTGGCCAGTTGAGCTATGGAGAGCTTTTATGTAGCTATGTTGGACATAGGGGAGGCTTTCATCCCATGTGTGTGGATGCTTCGAGTTGTACATGCACAAAATGTGTATGTTCATCTTGTTGACAACCTCTATTTGGCCATCAGCTTGGGAGTGGAAAGTCGTGGACTTAGTGAGTTTGGTATCCAACATCGACCAAAGACTTGACAAAAATGTACTTAGGAACTTGTTGTCCTGGTCTTAGCTAATGGACTTTTGGATCCCAAAGTTTACCCACACTCATTCAAAGAATAGTTTCACCGCGGCTTCTGTGGTGATGCTCTTCTTGCAGTGCGCCATAATGGTCATCCTAGATGTTACACTAATTTTTGGTCATCTAACATGTTACTATTAGATGGACCAAAGTACACCATGTAAGACCAATTTTACCATAGTAAAATTTCTTTCACTATGAAAAATAACTTAATAATCCATAAGTTATTAAGTTATTTCTGGTCTAAATAGGAAACCCTATGAGGAATAATTGAATAAATCCTTATTTGTTTCATTTTCCTCAAGGAATAATTAATTAAACCACTGTTTAATTAATATTCCTGGTCATATTTGACCCAAAACAGGAAAATTATTTAGATAAATCATTATTTATCTTGTTATTTTCTTGGAATAATTATTTAAAATATTATTTAAATAATATTCCTTGTTAAATTTGACTAAATCATTTATAAATAATTGAATAAATCACTATTTATTTAATTATTACTCAACCAAATTCTTAAAATAATAAATAAATCATTTATTTATTTATTATTTCTAAATAAAGGGATATGAACAAATTCAAATTCTTTTTCCCTCCAATAAAAATAATAAAATATTCCATAAAATTTGGATCTAGATTTGGTTAATAATATTTTAATTATGCGCCAATATCTAGACTAACTCAATATTTTGTTATAAATAGAAGGGCTTTTCCATTCATTCACTACCTTTTGTTGTCTTAAGATCACCCTTTGATCTATACTTTTGGTCTAGCTTTGATCCTCCATCATTGTCATATTTTTCTACTTTTTTCTTGTGAGCTCCCTTTGAGTTCCATTTTTGTCTGGGTTTTCTGCACCATCAAGAGAGAGAGAGATCTTAGATCTGAAGCGCCGAGGACATACAAGAACCCATCCCATTGAGGGGAACTGGTAACATCTTTCTATGTTCCCTTCCCAGGTGTCATAATACCAAAAATTCTTTAAAAAAATTTTCTCTTGTTCATTGGATGCATAGACCAACTCTTGCTTATTTTTTTTGTTTAATTCCTTTAACTGCATATATCTGGATTTTTGTAGCATTTATTTTGATCACTAACTACATATCTAAGGAAATTGATAGCCACATTTTATGTTAGGGCTATTTTTTATGCATAGTTAAATTGGGCTTTTTTCGTACGCATGCGATTAGAAGTCACGCTAAAAACTGATGACTCCACAAGGGTTTATAATTACGACCGTTGTCGTTTTTAAGATCCCTGCATGACCAGCTGCTTCAACTCCTAGGGTTTTTTCTTCAGCTTCTTATTTTTCATTTCTTGATGTTGTTTTTAACCTTTAAAACCCTAAAACAATAAAAATTCTAACTTACGTATATTTCTAGGCCCTTTCCGCAGGTAACAGGTATCAACCGCAGCAGAGATGACACTTTTTTCTGAAATATGATCCCTAACAACCGGAAGTATAGGTCACTCTTTTTGGGCCAAAAAATGTGACCTCAACTCTCAGGTAGTGGAAAACAGCCTGAAAACTGTGACCTCAGTGGAAAATAGGTCAGAACTTACGAACTGTGCTTTTTGCGGGATTTTTTCTGTGATTTTTCTGAGTTTGTCTAGGCCACTATTCAGGGTTTTTTGACCTCCCTATTCACCCTTCTTGGACTTGTACTTGATTATTTTTACTTTTCGAAGTAGGAACCAAGCCCCTTAGGGCTTCAGTACGCTTCCACCTTTTTAGGAGGAGTTTAGCTGAAGTAGGTCCTCTGAGATTTTAATTTTTTCAACCATTTTTTTCAGATCTGAACATGTACTTTCAGATCGGTTATTTGTCCATCCCAAACACCTATTTTCAGTTTTGTTTGGTCCTCCTTTAGGGTCCCCTCCGTTTCCCTTCAGGTTGTAGCCTTTTTCCACCTATTTTGCAACATTTTTCCCTCTGGTTTTTTGTTGTTTTCTGCACCTCTTTCCAACAGATCTGACCTTTAGATCCCTGTCCCTCCCGAATTTAGATCCATTGTCCATTTTGTGTGTTTTGAATAGATTTTTCCCACCCATAAACTAGTTGTTGGGAAACCCTCCTCCTTGGGTTTGAATTGATGCATCTTTAGCTGTTTATTTTAATGTCGCATTCAGTTTCCTTTATTTTCATTTTCAGATTTATTTACAGTTATACAACATATTTTTTCTTTTTTCTCTACACACATCTGAGCTGAATTAAAATTAACACACTTATCACATACACGCACACCCTAAGTGAAGAGAGTCTGATTTACACCACCAAGCCAAGACTTAAACATTGTAATCAATTGATCCTGCACCTCCCTTCTCTTGTTTACCTCTCTTCCTAAACATTGTAATCAATTGATCATGTGCCTCCCTGCCCTTGTTTACCTACCATCCTTTTTGTGTTCTGTGTCTCTTTACCATCATTGGGCCCCCAAGGTGTTTATCCTGGAGACTCCAAGGCCTTCATCCTCAGTTTCCATTAAGAAGACTTACCCCACCACGTAGGGTTCATGTTTGTCCTCCACCGAGTCCCCATTCTGACTCTGCTTCTGGTTCATTGGGTTCCACTTTTGTTTCTATCCCTGAATCTCCTCAACCTTTCACCTTCATCATGTCTGGTTTAGGACCTACCACTGGTGGCAACCCTGACCCTAATGCCAGAAATGATACTAGTGGTTCTACAACAGGAACTATTACAATTTCTCCCTTGCTTCCTTATATGGCAGGCCTAAGCCTTCCCGATTTTAGCCAATTGATTAATGACCCCATACACCATGATCCTAGTTGGCCTGCTATGCCAACCAAGCTCCCTTCAGACATCCCCAAGTTTGAAGAAATTATTGGAGAGGATCCTACCAACCATGTTCGTTTTTTCCACATGTGGTGTTTGTCTAACTCCATCACCAATGACTCTGTCCGTCTTCAGTTATTCCAGTGTACACTTACGGGAGAATCTTCCAATTGGTATGTCGACCAGGCTTTCTCCTCTCATACTACTTTTGTGACCCTTGCCAAGGCTTTTATGTCTTACTTCCAGCTCCCCCTTCGCTATGACACTGGTACCAAACTCTTTACCTCTTTCCATCAAACTTCTGCTGCCCACTTATCTGACCATATTCAAGAATGACGTAGAAGGAAGAGCCTATGCCGAGCCCCTGTTTTCTAATACCGTGTCTACATGGACTGGTTCCTCAGATCCATTTTTCCTGCTATTGGAAAATATGTTGCATCTCACTTCCCTCAGACCAAGGAAGCTGCCCTCCAGATTGTGTTGAAATATGACCTGATCTATGCACAATATGGTTATGTTTATACTGTCTTACCTAATCTCCCTAGACCCGGTGGTGACAATGCACAGGGGGGATCCCATGTCACCGACAGTATCGTTGGATCCCTTTCACATCTGTACACTCATCCTCCCATGGGTTATGGTTTCCCTCAGGGAGGGGCCAACTCCTCCAGCACTTTTCCCCCTCCTGGTAGCATGTATCCAAGATACACCATGCCTCCTTTTGCCCAATCTATTTACCCCAATGTTTCCTAACCTCCTTATTATTCATATCCGCAACTTGGTGCTATAGCTCCTCCAACATTAGCACCTCAGCCTCCCTTTCTTTCTCAAACTCCGCAACAACAGCCACCCCCCCCCCCCCCAGGGGCAGGTGTATGCACAACAGAGTACGAATAATACTCCTACTTCCAAAAAGAAGAGGAAAGGCAACCAAAACCAATCTACCCCAGGTAATCCAGGAAACAATCCCCAAGGGAATACATATAACACTGCAACCCAGCAATAGGGCACTCAGCCTAAGCAAGACAGGCCTATTCACATGAATAAGCCTTGTTCTTGTTGTGGTGTCTATGGTCACTATACCCATGATTGTCCTCTTTTACCTCAGATGCATCAGATGTGGGAAGCTCAAGCAACGTCCCGAGGAAAACAAGCCTCCCCTTTGGTTCCTCCCAATGCTAGCCTACTCAACCGACTGTGTTTACCAATCCTTTCCCCTAGCAAGGATATGTGGCTGCCCAACCCCCTGACATTCAGGCGACCACTCAACCTCCACCATCCGGTACCTCCAATTACCAGATCCTTATGATGAAATATGACCAACCCAATACCGCTAACCTCAACCTTCAGACTTGGTACCATTAGTACACCCAATCCCCCGCTAAGTCTACTACCAATCCCCCGTCTTCTGTTCCCATAGAGCCTCTATCGAAACCAAATGGTCCTTTACTGATCCCTCAGCCTAAGGCAGAGGTTCATACCAAGATCCCCAAGGGACCTTTACACTGAAACAGTGCTTCCGGTAAAGGTTCCCACTCCTACAGTATAGTAGATGATTTGGCGCAATCCCCTGCCGCCATGTCAACGCTAGAAGTCCTTTAGTCATGCCCTTCACAATGAAAATCTCTACTAACTACTATGGGAATTTTGGATCCTTCAGATGATCATTTGATTGTCTTCGATATTGACAAGTCAAAACATCCACCCCTTCCTGCATCCGTCGCCTTCAAAATCCCTGTCAAGATCTCGAATGCCAATGTCTCCCATTATATCATTGACGAGGGGGCATCCACCTATGTGATGTCTGCTTTTGTTTGGAAGCAACTCAAATCCCCTAAGTTAGCCCCTTCCACTATCACCCTCCGTGTGTGGGATGGCCACTCTTCCCAACCCCTTGGCATGTTCCACAATTTTCCTATTACTCTTGCAGGCAAGACTGTTTGTGTTGGCGTTGAAGTCATTGATGCCCCCTTAGAATACAAAATTCTATTGGGTCGTAGCTACACTTATGCAATGTATGCTATCCCATATGCGATTCACCGTAAGATGTGCTTTCCTCATAAAAGAAATATCGTCACCATCGATCAGTTGACATATTACGAACTGAAGTCCCAGACCTCTCCGGAGTCCATTATCTCTTCAGTGGCCAATAAAAAAGTTGTTGAACCTTCGACCAATGTCTCACTCGGAGTCTATAAATATTACTCTTTTCTTGGTTCATTCCCTGGTCTCCCCCCTCCTATCTCTGACCCTAGCTCGTCGAATGTTTGCATGATGCAATCATCTCGGTCCGACCTCAAACGGACTGGTTCGACTAGCCAGCAGCCCCGCCCTCCGCAACCTACTCCTAGTACTTCGACTCAGCCTTCAGGACCCCCTCCTCAAGGCCCCTCATCCATAGGTGGTGTCCATGATATTATCTACCCTCATGGAACAGTTCCACCTAGCCTTAACCATCTTGGAGTTGTCCCACCTGGCCATTACCCCTCTAGTTAGATACCGTTTCTTGCTTCCCCTCCTGGAGTATTTTTGGTACTTGTTATGGCTACCCTATCTCTTCCTAACATAACCATAGGGATCCCAGTCTGGTACATTAATCCCCCAACCACTATCCTGCCTGGTCAGCCCAAACCTTATACAGCTTTGACCTCGGTCCAACCAGTCGTTATGACTTCTCCCTTTGCTTATGTGCCTTAGCTACCTCAACATGAATCTACTCCTGTTGTGAAAGCCTCAGTTGAGGGGGGTAAAGCCTACAAGAAGGAACCTAAGGAAAAGGTTTCCCAGACAACCCCTACTCCTCCTTATCCTCCAAAGTGTACTCCCCGTGTGCTTTGTGTTATGTTGTCAATCATGCCACCCATAACTATCCTGAATTGCCTCATATCAAGCCCATAGTAAATGTCACGTTTCCTAAGTCTAAAGTCCCTGAAACCCCTGTTACTTTACCAATTGTAGCCAAGAAACCCAAGACTGTGCAAAAAAACCACCCTTGTGCTTTGTGTGATCACCATGGCCACTTTACCCACCTCTATCCCCGCCTTGCAGAATATTTCACCTCTTTGGACGTAGTTCGCCAGTACGAGGCTGCCCACCATGATTATGCCTCTTCTTTACTTGCGTGATATGCTTCGGGTGAACTAGAGGACCCATCCACTCCCATTGACATTACCCCTCCCGATGTCTAGATGACGAAGTCTTTGGCCACTATCCTCTACCTGTCATCATCTATGAGTTCCACGGTAGAAGACCCTTCGCGGCTTCCTCTTCTGTTTCGTCTGACCTCCCTTCAACGATCACCCTGGGCTCAACATCGGTGGATCCTTCATCTATTTTTTCTTCTATCACCCTCTGTGATGATGCACATGTGAACCTTTCTTCTCATGATGATGATTTAGGTAGCTTTTCCACGTTATGTGGTTATCCTTCCACCATTCACCCCATATTCTACTGTGATGACGACATCATGGAAGCCTTTTCCACCCCTGACTTCATCTATCTAGCCCATAAGAAAAATGGCACCATCCATGTCTATGGTGACTTTTGCAACCTAAGCACAAACTGCCCCCAATTTCGTTCCCCCACACTATCCTCTTTTCAATGTGCAGGGGTTAGAAATCCTAACCATAACATTCCCTCTAGCAGTGCTTGCTTGATTTCTACCTTGCGTTCAGGTTGCCAACATTGTTCATCATCCTCTCATTTATTTTATTATGCCACTTTTCAGATGGACCCCCGTCCACACCATATATCGGTTATGCCGATGGTGCAAGTCGCTACTCCCAGAATCTAGCCTTGGTAGCGTGGGCCATTTTCACCCCCTTACATTCAATTGTCCTCTCTAACGGTGTATGAATTGGTTCTGCCACCAATAATTAGGACGGATATGATGCAGTGAGAGGTTTGTTAGTCGATTCCCTTGACCATAGCATCCTCCACCTTCATGTTCGTTTAGATTCTTTGTTGCTTGTCATGCAATTGAAGGTGTCTATCGTGTGCATAATCATGTCCTATTTAGAAGATATTTACGAGTGAAGCTCTTAATGCATGAATTTGAAATCATTACATCCAGTCATGTACTTAGAGCACAAAATCACTATGTAGATAGCATTGTAAACAATATTCTATATTGGCATTTATCACACGCATTTCACACAAGACAATAACAATAAAACATAAAACGATGCATATCCACAATATCTGTCGTTCAAATATATAATGTTTTGGAGTCCATTAACTCCGATACATATGACATTCCCATAGCATGTTACAAAATTAAAACTGGGGGGCACCTCATGCCCCTACATCTAATCGCTATCTGGAGGGTCCCGGGCCAATGGCTTGGCTCCCGCAGCCCATAGATTGTGCATCCCCTATCCAGCCATCGCCATGTGCTGCATGACTCCTCGCCACTCTAAGGGTAGACCAATACATGGCTCTATGTACTAGTCGTCTAAGTCTTGCCATCTGCGCTTAGAAACTATGGTCATCAGCCTCTCACATCTACGACGGATGTCCTCTAAGAGGGCAAGAACATTCTCATTCTGCATTCCCCTTGCTCCACTAGGTCCTACAGCTCCTAATACTATGGGCCATCCAATATACCTGGCCGGTTTCAGCGGTGCTATATCTACATACCAAAAGTGAATGAATCAGTACCATATACAATATTCTGAAACTTTAAAATGCACCATGAAATATAAGCAACTTGTCACTTACCATCTGGCCCCCATGCCCGACCTGGTAGCAGTGGCAAGTTCGGGTCCCCATGATAACTCATCCCACTATGATAACACCCGCCCGACTGCCCCATCTCCCCCTCTACACAGTAGCCACCCCCAGCAGTGCATCCTAGGCTCTCGTGGTCCCCCATCCTGGACCTGTATACGAGGTCAAAGTGTCCAGATCTTCTCAAAGAAGAGTGAACAAAGCACTGTGTCATATGAAAAGTCATGGTTCACCTACCGCTTTCATAACAAAAACTGTTGTTTCAACGATGACAACATCATCGGCGCCCACCCATAGTAGATCCCACTCTCAACAAGCATCTGACCCCCAGTGATGTGGTACCCCTAGTGATGTGGTGGAGCACCTGGTTGCCCAGGATCCGCAGCACCGCTGCAGCCACAACACGAGTCTCTAGCCTCTCTAGATCTCCAATCGGTATCCATGTCCCTTTCACATGGAGACCCGGTCGATAGTGGTGCTTTAAAAACTCCATGATGTTCTGCCCTCGCAGTAACACTAGCTGTGTGTTTCCCACCATCCCAAGTGGCGGGATATTTATTAGGAAATATGTGTCCTGGACAATCAGTGCAATCCAGTGCCCTTGCACTATAAATATCTCACGATCTGAATCCCAATAGCTGACGATCCAGGCCAACCAGGGCTCTCCTGCTCTCATTGAAGGGTTCTCCATAAAATTCAAGACCCCAAACCTGGCCAATGCAGTGCGGAAAACATGATCCTCTCGGATCTCAGACCATAATGTGTCCAGGTCTCTCTCTCTCTAGTTGATCCTCAACTCTGCCATATCTGCACAAAACCATCATGTTTGTCAGTGTCTAGAATGGAAAGACTGCATCATAACCAAAAAATCCTAGCTCTCAGCCAAAAAACAACACTAAAATCCCTCTCTCTAATAGGTCGCACTTTTCAGGCCATTCCTGGGACAGGTCGCAGTTTTCTGCCCAAAACCTGCTACCCAGGTCACAAAAAATGCCCCAAAAAGTGTGACCCGGCTGTGAAGAAGAGAAGGGATCTGTTCCTGAGCTCTGGGTGCCTAACTGAAATTTTAATCCATTGAATTGAAAGAGTATGGTTAGGCCTCTTACTTGCAACTGACGAATCTCGATTCCAATGGTCGGTTTGTCCGCTATGATCGCCGTAAGATTTAGGGACTTTTCTCCTCTCTACATTCACCACAGCTACACTTGCAAATGAATCACATTGGAGGGAAACACCTTATTAAAAGAGAAATCCCAGATTTTTCTTTCGCCAGTTGCGACCAAACCGTAGTTTGGTTTGACAAACTGTATGAACCGTTGGAAAGCTCTCACCGAGCTCTCAAATGGGTATCCTTTCATTTTTGGTGATTTGATACTTCACCTCGACACATTTTTTCCAAGAAGGGTCACTTCACCGCTCCTCAAAATCGAATTTCTTCACTTGAAACACTTGTACTTGCAGCACCACCTTGCCTTCATACTTTTCCACACTCGTGTCAATTTTCGTCATGAGTAACCGTCTTGTACTCATGTTTTTATGGTCCCCACCGGGCCTGTTCTGTGTGACAGCATCATCAAGTTGCCCTTGTTTAAAGCATCTGAGTTGAGTCATCATCGCATCCATGGAGTCTGTCCCGAGTCCCCTTGTATCCCGCCACAATCCTCCATCCTTCATTGCTTTGTTCCTCACTTGTGTCACACATTTTTGCCTTCAGTCATACTGTCCCCTATCCCCTCCAGAGTCGAGTCAGTAGCTGCCAGGTCATCCATGCCCTTTATGCTCTAAAAAGGGAAGTCGTCAACCTGCTACTCAATACCCCCCATTCCAACATCATCCATGGTGTTAGTCTATCAGTCGCTCTACTATTATCCCTCGTGCCTTAGTTGAGGATCCCTTATTTCCTCACCTATGACGGACCTCCTTTTGTCAACATTAGCTTATTCATTCTAGAAGACAGGTCTATAGGGCAGTGTACCTTGGTTCCATCTTCGACTCTTTTTCGGTGCCACAGATCAGGAAAAGGGACCCTTTATTTCCCTTTGACTTGATTTTTTCTTAGCTCCAACTCCTTATGGCACGATCGAGATCTGTATACTTGATGGTTCAGTGATGCAACAGATTGTACCAGTGATTCCCGGGTGTGTGTGAGATGTTTCAGACCTCATGAGGGAGTGGCTGTTCAGGTAGCGCCCCACATTCCCAGATGACCTCTCTACTAAAGCCTTGGATGCAACTCCATATATTTGATGGTTCCGTCCTCAGCTGCTTGCAGCGCCTTTTAGTTTTCATGTATCATTCAGATTTTCAAAGCCCTTTCCTGTTTTATAGGGCCTCTTTGGTTGTACTTATATCTCATATACTCAGATATTATTGTATAAGTCCTGGATGTTTTCCCAGGCACAATATGTATGTGGGATCCTTTATCATGTTTTTATCTGACCCATGTTTATGCCAACATGTACTATATAGTTTAGTCCCTTGTTTGTTGAACGCATCATTATTCTTTGTACTTTGTTATCTCGATAGGCATAGGTATGCCTCCCCCGCCTAATGTAGAACATGTACTCACTCATAAAAGAGAATTATCACACCTATAAGTCTCGCCTCCTCAGGGTATTTTCCTCTATCGCTTCAGTTCGCCTTATATTTCTCTCTGTTTGACTCCCCTTTGGTGTCTAGTGATTGAGTTCTTACAACGTACTTTGGCCATATGATTAGCTCCTAACGCTCACACGTTGGGGGGCAATCTGTTACACCAATTATTGGTCGTATAACATGTTACTATTAGATGGACCAAAGTACACCATGTAAGACCAATTTTACCATAGTAAAATTTCTTTCACTATGAAAAATAACTTAATAATTCATAATTTATTAAGTTGTTTCTAGTCTAAACAGGAAGCCCAATGAGGAATAATTGAATAAATCATTATTTGTTTGATTTTCCTCAAGAGATAATTAATTAAACCACTGTTTAATTAATATTCCTGGTCATATTTAACCCAAAACAGGAAAATTAATTAGATAAATCATTATTTATCTTATTATTTTCTAGGAATAATTATTTAAAACATTATTTAAATAATATTCCTTGTTAAATTTGACTAAATTATTTATAAATAATTGAATAAATAACTATTTATTTAATTATTACTCAATTACATTCTTAAAATAATAAATAAATCATTTATTTATTTATTATTTCTAAATAAAGGGATTTGACCAAATTCAAATTCTTTTTCCCTCCAACAAAAATAATAAAATATTCCATAAAAGTTGGATCTAGATTTGGTTAATAATATTTTAATTATGCACCAATATCTAGAAAACTCAATATTTTGTTATAAATAGAAGGGTTTTTCCATTCATTCACTACGTTTTGTTGTCTTAAGATCACCCTTTGATCTATACTTTTTGTCTGGCTTTAATCCTCCATCATTGTCATATTTTTCTACTTTTTTCTTGTGAGCTCCTGTTGAGGAGGTAAATCCCCTCTGCGGACAGAGGCGATCCTACTAGCCCAGCAGGGGTCTAGCAACAATCATCAAATGCTACAGCGCAAGTTCCTAATTGCGAATAAATAAGCCAACGATGGAGGCCTACCTAGAGTCCAGTGCTATGATTCGTAGAAGAGACAACGTTTCCGTTCCTCAGCCTCGGCAGATCACGATCCCCACGATCTCCGTGAATGGACACCTGCACATGCAAGAAACAACACGAATACAAGCATAAAATCCAGAATACGCAACTATATATCAGTCATAAAGGATATAACTCGTTATTAACATAAGTGAAAAACACAGTGGAACCATAACCAGTAGTCATTCATTAGTAAACAATCGAAAGATAGTACAACCAATTTTCTGACGCCGCGGTCTCCTTCGGAAGGGTCCCCAGTCGTTCACGTCTCGCAAAGCTCACCAGGGAAAGGGAAAACCTCTCTAGAGTCTCTCGACGATAGTCTCCTTACTTGAGTCGGCCTTAAGGGAAGAAAGAGGGCTCTTACAGCACAAAGGCTCTTGGGAATTTGGAGATTCAAAGCTTAGGCACTTCAAGACTATCAGCCCTTCAGCCCCTTCATCAATGGATGAAGGATATATTTATAGAGGAGAGGAGGAGGTTGGGATCCCTACAATAGTGGAAGGGAGGCCTTATCCTTTGGGAGGTTCCCCATATGGTGGAAACAAGAGGCCAAAGGAGGAAGGCCGTGGTTATTCAGTCGAAGCCACTCCTGATGACTCATCCACGAAGTTGTTGTAATCGAAACTTCGCCTCCTTTTTTAAAAAAATTTCCATAAACAGAGTGGCGTGGTTGCAACACTGGGACAGAGCGCCAATTGGCGCGGGCTCAGTGTTAATTTTCCCCCATTGGCGCGAGTACATAACGGGCTACCAGCGCCAAGGCAAAAACAGGTGTTTTTAGGGGTCTGCTCAGGAAATGATCAACAGAAGGAATATTGTCCTCATGGAAAGGGATGAAATGATGGTATTTGAAAGGCATGACACTGCTTATTGGTCACAGAAACGACCCTCCAATGGGCGAGATGGGAATTGCAGGGACGGTGACAAATTACTGTGTAACAGATGCCCCCTAAAGCATGAGGCTCAAAAGAGAGAGAGGGGTGAAATGCTTTACGAGACCATGTTCAACTGAAGCCCCGCCGTCGGAAAACCTGCGCAGAAAAATACAACTGATATCTCAAGTACATGATGTATATGTGGTATGGGCGCAGCCATCCAAAACAGAGTATACAATAATCCAGATCCAAGGTATTGTCGCAGCCATCCAATCAGTGAGTCATGTACATAATGATAATAATCTACAATCGCAGCCTGGATTACAACAGACACAATCCAGGGTCTTACGCTCCATCTCGACCCAAATAAAGTACAAGTTCAAGCATGCGAATATGTGAGCTGAAGTCGAACATGCAAGAACATTGTCTGATTACCAGCCAATGATGAGAGCTGTTAACAGACGCGAGAGGAACCACCAATAATGACAATGGCCCTCAAGGTAATACAAGTACAATCTACGGCGTGTGAATCAATGAGCTGGCGTCGAACACCCGTAGAATCACTCGATCGGAGGCCAATGATGAAAACCCCACGTCGAATGCGACGAACCTGCCATTGAGGCATGCAGGCTCCAAGGTACCATAAAGGAGTCTTTAGATCAACTTCCCGGATAATGAGCTGAAGTCGACAGTAAGTGACCTTGATCGAAGGTGGGCCATAATGTTTCCCACATCATCGACACGAGACAGAGGAACATGATGTTTTGTTGTGAATCAGGATCGTATGAGAATCAGAGGAAGGTTGATATTCGCAGAGGCCAACTTCTCTTGAACATATAAATGGCACGACAGTGGACTTGGAAGTATTTGACATGAACGGATCAAAGGTCATGGTGACGAGGCAATGAACAGATGAGAGGTCAAAAGGGATTATCCCACGGAGGCAAAGTGAAGAAACGAGATGAGATGTCCCCAACCCGACACGAATGCAGACAAGTGCCATGTTCAAGAGCGACATACTGCCGACACGACAACGATGCTGGTTCCATTTTCCCCCACCATTTCGGTGAGTACCTCTTTATTTTTACACAAGCTTGAAGAGGATACCATATGCTTGTCATATAAGTCCGCCCTTCAGGCGAATCCATCCTAGTGCATTTAACGAGTCCTAGGAAGGAGAAACTCGGAGAACGTCATTTCGACTGAATCCGATGTCATCAGGGTTTAACAAGTCTGACAAAGGAAGAACTCGGCGTCTTTTCATGTTTAAAGAGTTTGAAAGGACAGCTGAAAAGTAAACTCCAGAGGTCCCTTTTCGTAAATAGTTCCTCAGACCCGAAAAGGTAGAAAACAATATCCGAGAAAACCTCCTAGTCGCGATAGGCTAGGGTATTCCTTTTTCGTAATCAATCTATCCCAGCTCGAAAAAGGGGTAAACGCATACTGGGTAGATGTCGATTCGTGTCCATTTTAATGAGATCGAAACGACAAGGGCCTCGGCAATCTTTTCGTGTTTAGAGAGTCAGAAAAGAGCTGAAAGATGACTCCTCCTGGAGGAACGAGTGGTATAAAGGGTAGCAACTGGTTCCGGTGATGGTGGAACTTCTCAAAACAACTAAAGGTCAAGAGGCTGGCTAGCAAGACCACTCATCGCAGCGGTTCCTCAGGAATGGGTAAAACAACCAAGTGAAGGCATATGATCGGCCAAGCAGATAGTGACGATGGAGTGAGAGAACCAAGGCTCATATGGCAAAAACAGGCTGATAAAATGGCAATCACAAGAGGTAAAATGGGCATGGTTTCATTTTTACACAAGCTTGAAATCAAGAAACTCTGCTTGAAGTTGGTTTCATTTTTACACAAGCTTGAAACAAAGATAAACTATGCTTGAAACCAGTTTCATTTTTACACAAGCTTGAAACGGAAATAAACTATTCTTGAAAAAGTAAGCATGCCCCCAGCATGGTGACTCAATTCGAGGTACATGCCCCCTAAGCTTCAGTCCATATGAAAGGCAGATGGAGTGAAGGTTCAAGTTACGAGATCTAAGAAAGACTCGACTGGGATTTTACGAGATCTAAAAAAAGACTCGAATTGAACAAGAACGTGTTTCATTATTTTAACGAGGTTGACACATTAAAAGAACTATCCTCAGACACCTTGTTTCATGGTTTAAGGAGCTTGGCACAAGACAAGGAATTCTGCTCTGACAACCTTGTTTCATTTTTTAAGGAGCTTGACACAAGAAAAGGAACTCTGCTCCGACAAGACCCAGTTTCATTTTTTAAGGAGCTTGACACAGGAAAAGAACCATGCTCCGACAACCTTGTTTCATTTTTTAAGGAGCTTGACACAAGACAAGGAACTATGCTCCGACAACCTCATCATAATGAACAAGAAGTCATCGCTTCCAAGAGTTCCCCTCCTGATGGAACGAAAACATCCTGGAAGTCAGGACCCAATGCCCCCAACACTTGATGCACGACGGCATCATCATTGAGCACAGGCACGGGGTAGGTAGCCACATAGTTGACTTGCGGTGGGGCAGATACAACGGGTGGATAAAAACCAGGAAGGGATGATGGCGGGCCAGCTGCCATATCGGGACCAAAGAACGAAAGATGATCAATGGTCACGATCTGCCCTTCATGTGGAAAACAGACCACACGAAAAAGGGAGGAGACGAGCGCTCCCATAGCATAGGTGTAATCGCGCCCCAAGAGTAGATTGAAATCCAAGGGGCCTGGAACAACCATCACGTCCATATGGACGGTTTTACCTCCCAACGTAACAGGTAACCTTGGAAGGATCCCTAACGGTTGACTTGTTCTTTTGTTAAACGCCAACAGATTCTGCGTAACAGGCACAAGCGGCGGCAAACCGAAAGCTTGCCAGGTAGTTGAGGATAGAATACTAACAGATGCGCCTTCGTCTATAATGGTGCTGGGTATGACCAGACCAAAAGCCTATACTGTGATCTCGAAAGGCACATAAGACGGAAGGCGGTATCCTGCAAATCGACTCCAATCGAAGGAAGCGACCAAACTACTTGGAGGGGCTACCATCAAACCAAGATGGTCTTCCCCTGATGTTACGGAAGAAGAAGCACCCTCCGTGACCTCCATCTCGAAGGTAGGAAGGATATCTTCTGGGACTTCGACCATGGGAGGCAGAGGAGCAACTTCTAAAGTTGAAGAGACAGGAGAATCTTTCTCCAAGTCCGAAGAATCTGAAGAAACCAGAAGCACATGAGGGTTATGAGATCCACTCTCCACGGAAAAGACCTGGTGCACCGTAGACGGGGCCAGCTCAACCGATCCCACGACCAATGGTTGGTCGGGAATGGATTCCTTAATTAGAATTTCCAGAGGAGTGGGATTGACCAAGGATGAATCTTGACCAATCGTAGGATCAGCAGGTGGAAGACTCAAAGAAAGCTGTTTATAACCAACTGGAAGGCACGGTGTAGAAACAGTTGAGTTGTCCAACACTCTCTTGGCTTCATCCATATAAGGACAAAGGTGAATGGCATGGTGCCCTTCACAGAACTTACAGGGATTGGTAATCTTACCGTGCTTTTTAGGAGCCTTACCAACACCAGTTGAAGATGTGCCCCCAACTTGACTCCCAGAAGCCAAAGGCAATGGCGGACGACCGTTGGACCATTCTTCAAGCACCTTGGGAATGCCAGGGCAGTCTCGAAGAAGATGGTCTCCCATGCACAACATGCAAGGGAACTTGATTTTCCGTGGAGGGTTGGAAGGTTTATCAAGAGGAGGTGCATTAGAAGCAGCAGCTGCAGCCTTAGCCTCTCTCTTATCAGACTTCTTCTTCTTTGTCTTCTTCTTCTTCAGCTAACCTCCACAGTTTTCGAATCGGACTTTCACCAGTAGAGTAGATGAGGAGGACGAAAGCAGTAGAGGAAGGGGAGGTCCACCTTGGAATCAACATGATGTTGTTCAGTGGAGGAGCGATTGACCGTGGCAGAGACATTGAGACCAGAGGTTGAAAACAGCGAAGCAGACAATAGCAACAGTTAACCTAGTCTGGAACCCTTGATTGCCATATTCTCAGCACCAACATTTCAAAAGAAAAATGACAGGATTCCCATCGGAGGATTCCCTGGTTTAGTGAACTCCGGAAGAAGTTGCCATGACTTGATCTTGAGAACAACACCCTAAGGAAACTAACTTTAACCAGGGATATTTCGTGGGCAGTTAATTTTTATGACATTGAAACAAAACTCTACCGTTTCATATTTTAAGAGTCGAGAAACAGGCAAAAGGTGACTCTATCGCTTTCAGATTGGAAACAAGCGTGAAAGGACAAGCGCTTGATGATATTTTCAAATTTAGGGAGTCAAAAAAGATCAAATGACTGCTCAGGAATACTAGGCAAAAAGGGTGTACCAAATAACCGTGAACTGCAATATACACCTTGGTTTCAATAATGAAAGAGAAATCAAGCAAGGACTTTCCGTACGTGCAGGCAATCTCCCCGAATGTTGTGTTCGGTGTATCACGGGTATAGGGCGGAAGACTCGGCTTCCTACGGATAAAGGATTGAAACCTAGAGGGGTCTCCCTTTATATACGCGACGGTACAGGGAGCACAAGTCCGTACTAGCGCTGTCTAAAGCCAAAAGGCGAGCGACAACTACTAGGTTTAAAGACGCCGGAACACGTCTCTAGCCTAGACCTCTAAATATGTTTCGTTAGATTCCAATGTTGCCTTAGTGTAAATTGAGTATATTTTAAAGTTGATCTTCAATTACGTTTCAGTTTTCAAGCCTTAACGAATGTGTTGTTTCAAAAACTCATAAATGCAAAGCTACATGCCACAGTACACCATTTCGTTCGATGAAAACTAGCTACAGAAGAGTTGAGAGTCTTTACACAAACAAAATGATCGGAAGACAAACAATGAGATCTCTAATGCAACTAATGAAATCGAAATTTTTTCATTCCAATCACTAATTACTAGTAAAATCGAAAAATTTCAATTTGCACTAATCAACCAAAAGCAAAAGAGATTTTTTTTTTTTTTTGTAATTTTCAATGTTTGATAGCTAGATGCACTAAACAAACTGAAAATAAAAGAGAAGCAACTTGAGAAACGATATTGAGAGAGAAAAACGAACAAATTTCACTCAATGACACAAACAATCAGATCTCAAATCGACCAAAGTCTCTCAAAACCAAGAAAAAGACTCAAAGGCTCCAATGGACCGTGTGATCTAGGCCCAAAGCAAGACCAAACGAAATTTGAATGAAGAAACGAGCAATCACCCAAAAATCACAACAAAACAGTGAACAACTACTAAGAGAATACGGAGGAGCAATCAGAGAGTTGATTGGATAAACGAAACACCAAAACTCCCAAGGAGGGCTCGATACACAAAGCCACTAGATGCCCTAGGGCTTAAAACGTGAAATCAATGGATAAAAGCAAACAACCAAAGGGGGAAGGAAAATTCCCAGTCAAACAGGACTCCAACACACTCAGGTAGTCGAAAAATCAAGAAGAAAAACACTGACCAGACCTAGAGAGCTCAAAACTGAGCAAACTCAAATACCCTACAGGAGTGGCGCGACTGTAAGGCTGCAACTGGCGCCAGCAAGCAATTGGCGCGGGCAATACAAAAGCAACATGCGCCAATTGGCGCGACTGTCGGGCTAAAAATCGCGCCAGTCGAGTTTCTCAGCCAAAAATAAAAAATAACTACTCCAGAAGCAGATCAATGTAAACTAAGCAAACCAAGAAGCAAAAAACAGCAAAAGAACCTAGCCCAGAAGGCTAACCAAGCAAGGAGAATCATAAAACAATCAAACGAGACAATCCAAACGAGACAGTGAAAACTAGACGATCCCCAGCGGAGTCGCCAAATTGTTGAGGAGGTAAATCCCCTCTGCGGACAGAGGTGATCCCTACTAGCCCAGCAGGGGTCTAGCAACAATCATCAAATGCTACAGCGCAAGTTCCTAATTGCGAATAAATAAGCCAACGATGGAGGCCTACCTGGAGTCCAGTGCTATGATTCGTAGAAGAGACAGCATTTCCGTTCCTCAGCCTCGGCAGATCACGATCCCCACGATCTCCGTGAATGGACACCTGCACATGCAAGAAACAACACGAATACAAGCATAAAATCCAGAATACGCAACTATATATCAGTCAGAAAGGATATAACTCGTTATTAACATAAGTGAAAAACAGAGTGGAACCATAACCAGTAGTCATTCATTAATAAGCAATCGAAAGAGAGTACAACCAATGTTCTGACGCCGCAGTCTCCTTCGGAAGGGTCCCCAGTCGTTCACGTCTCGCAAAGCTCGCCAGAAAAAGGGCAAGCCTCTCTAGAGTCTCTCGACGATAGTCTCCTTACTTGAGTCGGCCTTAAGGGAAGAAAGAGGGCTCTTACAGCACAAAGGCTCTTGGGAATTTGGAGATTCAAAGCTTAGGCACTTCAAGACTATCAGCCTTTCAACCCCTTCATCAATGGATGAAGGCTATATTTATAGAGGAGAGGAGGAGGTTGGGATCCCTACAATAGTGGAAGGGAGGCCTTATCCTTTGGGAGGTCCCCCATATGGTGGAAACAAGAGGCCAAAGGAGGAAGGCCGTGGTTATTCAGGCGAAACCACTCCTGATGACTCATCCACGAAGTTGTTGTAATCGAAACTTCGCCTCCTTTTTTTAAAAACTTTCCATAAACAGAGTGGCGCGGGTGCAACACTAGGACAGAGCGCCAATTGGCGCGGGCTCAGTGTTAATTTTCCCCCATTGGCGCGAGTACATAACGGGCTACCAGCGCCAAGGCAAAAACAGGTGTTTTTAGGGGTCTGCTCAGGAAATGATCAACAGAAGGAATGTTGTCCTCATGGAAAGGGATGAAATGATGGTATTTGCAAGGCATGACACTGCTTATTGGTCACATAAACGACCCTCCAATGGGCGAGATGGGAATTGCAGGGACGGTGACAAATTAATGTGTAACAGCTCCCTTTGAGTTCCATTTTTGTCTGGGTTTTCTGCACCATCAAGACAGAGAGATCTTACATTTGAAGCGCTGAGGACATACAAGAACACATCCCATTGAGGGGGACTAGTATCATCTTTCTATGTTCCCTTCCCAGGTGTCATAATACAAAAAATTCTTTAAAAAATTCTTGTCTTGTCCATTGGATGCATGGATAAACTCTTGCTTATTTTTTTTGTTTAATGCCTTTAACTGCATAGATCTGGATTTTTGTATCATTTATTTTGATCACTAACTGCATATATAAGGAAATTGATAGCCACATTTGATATTAGGGTTGTTTGTTATGCACACTAACACTAGATAATTTTTTGAACATCATGAAAACACAATCATTTCCATGCTTAGTAGAAGGAAGGACCAACATGTAATCCATGGAGATGGATTCCCAAGGACGAATAGGAATAGGCATATGAGTTTATATGTAATAGCCCTGGTGAAAATTCCATGTAATAAAATTTAATAAAGGAAAAAATAATAGCCATGGTTTATGGGACATTCATTCCAAGGCGAATGTTGGGAAAACACATCCTAGTGGGTGTTCATTTGGTTTATTATGGCTAAGGAAATTGGAAAAGGAAAAGGCAAAGGCTTTGGAAAGGAAAATTCACATTTTGGCACATTTTTTATGAAAATAATGGAAATTAGGAGAAAATGGTGGTGAAAGGTGACAGGTTGCATGTGAGGAGGAAAATGAAGTAAAATAATGGAAAATAAAGAAAATAGAGACCTCATCAATAAAAAGGATTTTGAGGATCAGTTGGTACCTTTTGTCATTTCAGTTTTGGAGCTATCTCATTATTCTCTCTCTCTCTCTCTCTCACTCTTAGACACTTAGATTTTCTTGGAGCACTTTGGCATTGGATCAAGGAAGGAAAATAAGGTAGGAGGAAGGAAGGAGCAACCAAGGAAAGAAAAATATAAAGAATATACAACAAGATTATTTGTAGGTATTGATTTGCATGTGTGATTTCCTTGCTAGATTTTTCATGCATGGAATTGCATGTGGTTCTTTTCTGTCATGGCATGGGTTTTTTCAAGGTGTGACAATGTTTTCAGCCTAACCTTTCCATTTCCGGATAGCCTTGATGTGACGGGTTCTCATTTTTGGTTGAGCTAGGTTGTCGGATGGATTCAAAGCTGAGTGAGGTAGATCTTTGAAAGGAAAGGAAAAAAACATGGCCAAGTGATCCCTGAACCAGGCTGTGGATTAGGGTAAAGCCACTGGCCTAGTGACCCCTAAACCATACTGTGGGTTATGATAAAGGCATGATTGTGTGCTTCGGTGGGCCTAGGAATCCTTGTTGGTGAATGGAGAGATTAACAGTAAATCAAATAGGTGGATTTCTCAGTGTAGGGCCTAGTGATCCATAAATCAGACTGTGGATTACGGTAAAGCCCGAGAGACTAGGAGGTAGTAAAATTCTTCACGGTGTAGGTGGATAACTCTGGTAGCATCCATGATTGTTTGGTTATTTTTGGTTGGTTATGAGTCCCACACTCATGCTTGGAATATGGCACGGGGGTGATTGGCTAAAGAGAGGTTTGGCTCAACCGATCTATGGTCAGGTGGAACGTGGTAGTCCCATGCCCGGTTGGTTTTTACATTCATTAATGATAAGTTAATTTCCTTGGCATTGGATGTGTAAATGTACTGATTTATATGTGGATCCTATGGTTGATGTAGCCTTGATATTTTTGTTGTTATTTTGCTGGTTATGAGCATGTATTCTAACAGTGATGATGTATAGCTCTCCTCATGTTTTTATTTGTAAATGAATAAAAAATGTATCTATGACCTAATAGATGATATTGTCGCTAATGATGTAAGGGAAAAATGCTTCTTAGCGATTCTCAAATAAGTATGACACCCATATATTCAGATCTGTTATTTAAACCTGTAGACTACATATTTATGACATGTTTGACAAAATTCCTATAATGGCTAGTAGGGTCCAGTCAAGTCCTTATTCTAGCAATTTCTTTTGCACCATTGTTTCAATGTTATATTTCATTTCTAAGCTTGTAATTGAATTATGGGTTGTGACCTCGGCTCCGGGCCTGAAAAAGTGGCTCAAAACCCCAAGGACGCTGGCACATTTTTGTGGGAAAAATTCATTGAATGCATGCTTGCAAATGTTGTGGGAGCATCCAAATCCTCCCAGATGCACCCATGCTTATACTGTGTGAGCATCCAGGGGTTTGAAAGCCTAGAAACTTAGTGGGACCCAAGGTCTAGATATCTAAGAGGTTTGGTTGGCTTCTACGAGCCCTGTTGTTGATGTGGAATGTTTGTGTGATGTGTTCTATCGATTCCACTTCCTTAAGGTCACTTAGGAGGTTGAATCTAATCATAGTAACTCTTCATCACATGTTTACCTTGGTTGGATGGTTAGTTGGTAGATGTGGGATGAGGGTGTTATAGAGTGGTATCAAAGCATGGTTCACCCCTTGGATTGGATGGGTGCTGAGTCAGTTATGCATTTTTGCATATGTGTTTCTCATACTTTTAGTGTATGTGCTTGTTGTATCCGCACAATGTTGGTCATGGTTGTAGTGATGTCACCATGTGTAGGCTGATGGTGTTGTTGTGCATTGTGTCATCGTGATTGTATGACTAGATATGTGTTTTTTATAAATGTCAAGTGCTTACATGTATCATCCTTGTATGCTTGGTTACACGTTTTTACATGCTGTTACAAGTATTGTTTGTTTATGCTTGGTTACATGTGTTTATGTGTGTATATTTTCTGTGTTTATGCTTGTGTATTGTCCTTGTATATGCTTATGTATTGTATACGTTTATGATTTTGTATTGTCCACGTACATTGGTATGGTTGATGTTGTCATGCATGAGGTCATAGTATGTGTAGTGATATGGTCATGTAGTGATGACTGGAATTTAGCTAGAATGATGTTATGTGTTGGTACACGTAGTTGTTATATGTCTATATGTTGTTATGATTATGTTTTTACATGTATTACGTTGATTTGGATGATCTTGCGGATGAGGTATCATCCCCGAATTATACTAAGGTACGTTGGTTTATTATGATTTGGTTTAACTGAAATATTATGCCTTGTAGGAAAGAGATCAAAATGAATAGCAAGATGGTAGAGTACAAGGACTCTCCCTATGGATCATATGAGCAGTGTGGTGGGCACCCTTCTGATTTGGAAGACACATTAATAAGCTTGAAGGAATAAATAAGGAATTGTAAGGCAGACAATGATAGGATCATACAGACACAAGACAAAAAACAAAGGTTAATGTGATACTTCTTCAAAGCTTGTTAGAATTGCAATGGCAAGGGCCAATTCGGATCAGCCATGGATAGGAGGACAAAACTAATGTGGCATATGGAAGTAGGTCTCCTAGTAGACACAGGTCGGATAGAGCTGACACGGTGAGAGATGGAAGGTTGTTGGATACTTCGGATAGGAGGGGTGATGAATACATGTACTATTATAGTTATGGTTAAGATATGCATTATGATATTCATCATTATCATACTTAAAAGAGGAGTGACAAGGGATACTTTCCGGATGAATTTAAGAAAGAAAAGCCACCTACTTTTGATAGATATTTGAAGAAACCAGAAGATGCTGGTGCTTGGATACTTGGGATGAACAAATTCTTTAAGTTTCATGAGTATCTAGATAATATGAAGGCCATAATTTCTATCTTTATCCTGAAATATAAAGCGGAAATTTGGTGGAAATATGTGAAGCAGGTTAGAGACATCAAGATAGAGGACTTGAGTCGGCATGAGTTCAATAGGATTTTCAAGAAGAAGTAGTTGTCAGAAAGGTACGACAACAATAAGGCCAAAGAATTTTATGAGCTAAAGATAGGGTCAATGACAGATGAAGAGTACACATCTAAGTTCCTGGAACTATTGAGGTACGTACTATATCTTAAATATTAGAAGGCTAAAGTTCAATGAATTGTCAGTGGTTTTCCATTAGCATTTAGAGATCAGATTGAGTATGATGAGCCTCGGTCACTTGAGGAAGTTATTTGGAAATTGAAGCATTGTTATGAATAATCAAAGCTTAAGAATGAATCTCAACAAGGATGGAAAGGGAAAGACAAGGGTAAAGGTAAATTGCAGCCGAAAATAGTAAGGCCCCAAAATGAAGAGGGGAAAGAAAATGTGGCACCACAAGAGAAGTTTAATGCAGATATAAAGGAACATGGATCAAAACAACAACATAGAGGTAACAATACTAGACAGTTGGAGTGTTGGACATGCAGTGAGGAATACCTTAGGATATATTGTGCACAGAATCAGGGTGGCAGGCCTAAAAATATATAGTGCACAGGAGGCGTGGAATTTTGGGGATGTTGGGCATAACATTCCTCATATTTATGCAATAGTGGACAACATGTAAGCATAACACTAGGCATCTATCATTGAGATAGACGGTAAGATTTGTGATGAAGTAATTTCTATTTTGATTGACCTTGGATCTAATTATAGCTATGTTAGTCCTAACTTAGTGGTTAAGTGTGGCTTGAATAAATAAATTGATGCAAGAGCATCTAGACTTAGCCAACAATGTGATTTTTTGTTCACACGTTGTGGCTAATCCAAGAGGAATAAACATTAGTATTAATATTTTATTATTTATTTATTTATGAGAGTAGTTAGTTGTTTTGTATTTTTTAATTAATTAGGAATAAAATTAGGAATTGGTTTCTTTCCCCGCGTGGAAATAGAGACAAAGTAGGGATAAGCACTTAAAAATAGGGAGGTGTTGATTTGTTGGAAAAATTCGAGAAGAAATCTATTCTAAGAAGAACAGTTTCATATTCAAGTATAAATAATATGGAAGTAAAGAGGAAAAACCAAGAGCGCCCAATGTGAAGACTGAAAATGCAAAGGGGCAACTATTGAAATATTTGGTCCATGCTATATTAATATCGTTTTTATTTTTCCATTACAAGTTTTCTTTTAACTGTTGAATATGCAATTATATATATATATATATATATATATATATATATATATATATATATATATATATATATGCGTAGCTTAGTGTGTGAACCGCAGGAACATTTGTGCATCCGGAAAAAAAAAAACAACGATGGCAAAGGAAATCTCAGATTGGGAAACATTGGAATATGCGTAGCAAGTGAATGGCATGGTTTCAATTGGAAAGCGAAAGCTAAAGACAACCAGTGTAGGGTGGAAGTCAGTCGTTGTAGGCTGGAGTGTCTGTTAGAGTGCAGAGGCCGCAGATGGTTGGACACAGACGTTGGAGAATGCTGGGGACCATACCGTAAAGGGAAATTTGGAAATCGACGATTGCAACTAGCATTGAAATTCCTGTAGAAGACGCATTGTGTAGTATGCGATTCTAGCAGTGGCTACAAAGGTTCGGTTGCGTTATCCATAGCATAGAGAAATGCCACACATCATTTGCTCTCTTGTGCCGACACCTCATGTATGGCAATGATTCCAGTAACGCAGAGAAATGTTATACAGTTCATTCGCTCTCTTGTGCGATGTCCCATGTATGGCAATGATTCCATTAACACAGAGAAACGCCATTACAACATTCTATTTCTTATGCCAACATCTCATGTATGGTAATAATTTCATTATTTATTATATCATTGAATGGAATTTGTGTTGACGAAGAGTGAAGTTACAAATGTAATTGTGATTCATAGACTTTGGTCAATATAGATCGCTGCCTCTATGTTTTATGATTGTTTGAAAATTAGAGTTGCGAATTAAAACAAAGGAAAGTATGAATTCCATCGCATATGGAGAGTCCAATATTTGGGTTTATATATAATATAATTTCTTGATGCATTAAATATTAACGTGTGCATTTGGTCCTTCACCAATTTTGTTATCAAATCCGTTGATTTGTTCTTGAGAATTGCAGAGAATGCCGCCTAGAAGGGGAGCTGGAATAGGTTGAGGAATACCTATAGAAAACACAGTTCTGCTAGAATAAATCCGACACCTGCGTACAAGGATGGCCACAATAGAAACTACATAGAGGAGGGAAACAGATGATGGAATTTCCAGTGCAGATGAAGAAGAAAATGCTGAAGAAGAAGTAGAGGAAGAAAGCGAGGCGGAAAAATTTATGAAGATGCTAGCAAAGGCCAGTAGCAAACCAAAGGTAGAAGTACCTTTATACGATGGAAACCTTAGTGTGGAAGTACTAATGGAATGGATAAATGCATTAGACAAATACTTCGACTACGAAGAAGTCGATGACAAGAAGAAAGTGAAGTTTGCAGCCACGAGGTTGAAGGGTCATGGAGCCATATGGTGGGATGAATTGCAGTTGTCCAGAGAACAAAAAGGGAAACCCAAAATCAAGCAATGGGATAAGATGGTGAGTAAACTGAAAGGTAAGTTCATGCCAAAATATTATCAATTAAATCTTTTTAGACAATTGCAAAACTTAAAGCAAAAAGGGATGACTATCAAATAATATACTAAAGAATTTTGTAAGCTGAGTATTAGAGCGGGACATATTGAAGATGACATAGAAAAAGTAGTTAAATATATAAATGGTTTAAGATATGAAATATAGGATGAAATCAGCTTATTAAATTTGAAGACGATTGAGGATGTCTATCAAGCAGCTTTGAGGGCAGAGGAGAAAATGTTGCGCAAACAAAACCTGAGGAATAGAGGCAAGAGTCTGGCAATATGAAGAGGAAAATTTAAGTCTAGATTTCAACACTCCCAGAATGAAGTAGGGAGTTCGAATAATAGATCACCATAGAGAGGAGACTCTAGTCGCGGAAGGTTTATGCCCAGAGGTAGAGGCCGAGGAAGATATATTCAGTGCTTTACATGTGGTGAGTGGGGACATGGGTTGTGGGATTGTCCTCACAATAGATCAACAAACCAGCGAAATGTGAATGTTGCTGAAACAAAAGAAGAAATTCCTTAGATTGCAGCCAAAGAGGAACCACCTGAAGCCAGAGAATCCTTTTTGTTGAAGAGGATATTGCTTAAAGAAGCTAAGGAATCCGGAGAACCAGCTCAGAGAAAAAATATGTTTAGAACTGTATGTAAGTCAAAAGGTAAGTGTTGCAAATTGGTAATTGATAGTGGAAGTACTTATAACCTTGTTTCCACAAAAATGGTGGAAAAATTGAAGTTAGAGAAAACAGTACACCCCACTCCTTATAAAGTATCATGGCTCCAAAAAGGCCATCAAATTATTGTAACTGAACAATGTAAGGTCGAAATCCAAATTGGTACTTATAAGGATGTTATTTTATGTGGTGTAATGCCAATGGATGTATGTCACATATTGTTAGGAATATCTTGGCAGTTTGATTAGAAATCCATACATGATGGCAGAAGAAACACTTATACTCTTGAGAAATATGGGAATAAGCATACACTACTACCATTGAAAGCTGAAGCTGATGAAGAAGCACCTGGAAACAACATTATGTTGATGAGTGAAAAAACCCTGTTGCAAGAAGTCGAGAAAGGCGAGGAGGTGCATTTTTCTATTTTAGGGAGACCCAAGGTAATTTTAACTTCTACAAATTTAGAAGATTTACCCGAAGAAATTCAAAATCTGTTGAATGATTTTGCTGATATTATTGTGGATGAGTTTCCAAATGCATTACCACCCATCATGAGTATTAGTCACCACATTGATCTAATCCCTGGAGCAAGTTTACCGAATAAAGCAGCCTACAAGTTAACGCCGTAGGAAAATGCTGAAGTTGGAAGACAAGTGCAAGAGTTAATGGATAAAGGATTAATCAGAGAAAGCCTTAGTACATGTGTTGTACCAAAAGTACTCAGTCCAAAGAAAAGAGGTGAATGGCACATGTGCATAGATTCTAGAGCCGTAAATAAAATCACCATTAGGTATCGTTTTCCTTTACCGTGAATGGATGATTTAATGGATTGTTTGAGTGGGTCGAATTATTTTTCTAAGATAGATTTGAAGAGTGAGTATCATCAGATAAGGATTCGAGAAGGGGATGAGTGGAAAACCACATTCAAAACAAACAATGGTTTGTATGAATGGTTAGTAATGCCTTTTGGGCTTACTAATGCACCCAGTACCTTCATGAGGTTAATGAATGAAGTTTTGAAGGAATATGCAGACAATTTTGTAATTATTTATCTTGATGATATTCTCATTTTTATTCAAAGTAAAGAGGAGCATCTAGAAAACCTTAAATTAGTTATAAAAACTTTGCAAAAAGAAAAAATGCTAATAAATTTGAAGAAGTGCAGCTTTATGAAAGAAGAGCTAATTTATTTGGGATGTAGTCTCTAAGGAAGGGTTGAAAATGGATCTGGAAAAAATCCAAGCAATCGTGAATTGGCCAACTCCTAGAAGCATATTTGAGGTAAGAAGCTTCCATGGTCTTGCAAGTTTCTACAAAAATTTATCCAAAGTTTTAGTCAGATTGTGCACCCATTATTGAAACAATCAGAGAAACTAATCAGCCATTCAAATGGACAGAAGTAGCAGATTGAAACTTTAAATTGCTGAAGAAAAAAATTAGTGAAAAACCAGCTTTGGCTTTACCAAAATTTGAGAAAGTTTTCTAGGTTGAAACTGATGCTAGTGGAATTGCCATTGGAGCAGTTTTGAGTCAAGATCATAAATCAATAGCATACTTCAATGAAAAACTAAATGAATCAAAGAAAAAATATTCATCTTATGACAAAGAATTTTATGCTGTTATGCAGGTTTTAAAAAAATGGAGACATTATTTGTTGCCAAAAGAGTTTGTGTTATATTTTGATAATCATGCATTACAGTTTATAAACAATTAGCCAAGGTTAAATCAGAAACACGCCAAATGGTAGAATACTTGCAGAGTTTCACTTTTGTAATCAAACATACAAGTGGTAAATTGAACAAAGTTGTTAATGCTTTGAGCAGGGTGAACTTAATTATGCAGGAATTACAAGTTGGTGGTGTAGGGTTCGAGGAAATGGTTGACATGTATAAAGATGATGCAGAGTTCAAGGAAATTTATGCAGCTGTAGAAAATCCAGCAGTCCATAATAGAAGCCAGTGGTTGGATTATCTTATCCAAGGAGGATTACTATTCAAAAGTAATAAATTATGTATTCCTAAATGTTATATGAAGGAAAACATAATCAAGGAGAAACATAGTGGATGCCTATCCGGACATTTTGGACAGGACAAGACCTTTTCTCAGGTAAATACTTTTTATTACTGGCCCAAGATGAAAACTGGTGTTAAACGGTTTGTGGAAAAATGCAGGATTTGTCAGCATGCTAAGGGGAAAAGTCAAAATACATGATTGTACCAGCCATTACTGATACCCGACTGACCATGAGATGCAGTTAGTATGGATTTTGTTTTGGGTTTGCCAAAAAATCAAAGGGGAAATGACTCCATTTATGTTGTTGTGGATAGATTTTCTAAAATGGCTCATTTTATTGCATGCAAGAAAACAAGTGATGCAACACATATTTCTAATCTGTTTTTTTTTTCAGAAGTTGTAAGATTGCATGGATTACCTGTAAGCATTGTGTCTGATAGGGATACCAAGTTTGTGAGACATTTCTGGAGAACTCTGTGGAAGAAACTGGGTACCAACCTTAGTTTGAGTTCAGCATATCATCCTCAAACGGATGGACAGACCAAGGTAGTAAATAGAAGTTTGGGAAACATCTTGAGAAGCTTAGTATACAAAAATTCTAAACAATGGGATTTAGCCCTTGCTCAGGCTGAGTTTGCTTACAATGATACTCCAAATCAAAGTACTGGTATGATTCCATTCCATATTGTTTTTGGAATGCATCCAAGAGGTGTGTATGAACTCAAATATCTGGGAAAACAGGAGGTAAGGAGTGCAAAGGCTGAAGAGTATGCAGAACAGATGCAGGAACTACAGGAAGATGTCAAAACAGATTGTAGGAAAGAAGTAGAAAATACAAGTAGAGAGCAGATATGAGGAGGAAAGAAAAGGAATTACAAGTGGGTGACTTAGTCATGATATATCTAAGAAAAGAAATATTTTCAGTTAAAACATATAACAAATTAAAAATGAAGAAGATAGGGCCATGTAAAATTGTAAGGAAATTTTCTTCAAATGCATATGAAGATAAATTGCCAACAGGAATTGGAATGTCGCAAATATTCAATGTTGCAGTTTGTATCTA
This sequence comes from Pinus albicaulis, assembly GCA_034641835.2. NCBI lineage: Eukaryota > Viridiplantae > Streptophyta > Pinopsida > Pinales > Pinaceae > Pinus > Pinus albicaulis. Next base: position 1,416,908,590 of record CM076578.1, on the reverse strand, counting down.
TACCAAGAACCAGAAGAAGAACCACAAGGGGAATCCACAGTAGAAGAAAACCCGATAGTAAACTGGGAAGAGCAGATGCCCAAAACAAGAAAGAAGGAAGTCAAAGTCATTTTGGAGAAAAGAGTCTCAAAGAAAACTAGGGGTCAAACCAATTATCAGTATTTATTCAAATGGAAAAGACAACCAGTGGAAGACGTCAGTTGGATGACTGCATCAGAGCTACAGAAGTTTGGAGTAGATCCTGAAGCATTACAAGATTAATTTTCTTTTTCTTCCCCGAGAGTCTGATGCAGGAGCTGTTTGGTCTCAATCTAGTCTCCTAAACTGAGCTCATTTAATTGTCAACCAGGATTTGTAAACTGCTGAAGTGAAGTGTACCATATGTACCTAGGTGCTTGTTTCCTAATGCGTTGTGTGTAGTGTTTTGTGATGTTTTTGGTCTTTTGTGATGATTTATGATGTTTTTGGTCTTTTGGTGATTTTATGTTCACAATGAAAATGCCTAGAAAACTAATGGAAAGGAGCTGGTGGTCAAAAACAGAGTTAAGCCTAATTGATGGAATGACAAATGGCAAATGCAATTGGAAACACTGAAGCAGAATCTAAACTATGACTAAATAAAAGCAAAGCTTGATAATGAATTATTTTTATGTTCACAATGAAAATGCCTAGAAAACTAATGGAAAGGAGTTGGTGGTCAAAAACAGAGTTAAGCCTAATGTATGGAATGGCAAATGCAATTGGAAACACTGAAGCAGAATCTAAACTATGACTAAATAAAAGAAAAGCTTGATAATGACTTTCAGATAAATGATTCAAAACACAAACTAAACTTGAGAAATGATCACTAAATATGCAAATCCTCTAACTAAAAAGTTAAACACTAATCTTACCATGATGCAACATTTTGTCCTAAGCTCTTCTATTCTATGACTAATTCCTAGTTCTATTCTGCAATTTAATTGAATGTCACAGAACCTTTACTCAAAGAGTTATTGGTTTCTTTTTCAAAGTAGTTCTTTTGAGGAAGAGCTCTGTTTATGAAATGATGAGGAAATTACAGAGATACTTCAGATCTTATAGTGATGTTGTCTTCTGTTCATATGGCTATGGATCATTTGTAGATTTTAGAACAGAAAGATGTTTGTGAATAATGAAGGCTGTTTTGTTAATCCTAATAACTGAAATAATCTATTGTGCAATGGATGGTAATCTGAATGGAAGTGCAAGTACAATGAGTTAATCTAAAAATGAACTTAAGATGCCACTAATCTAGAACAATGTTGAACTACAAGTCATCATCAAACTCAGAACAAAGTAACTGAATATGAGTTAAATGCAATGAAACTCCGGAGCATTCTAACTATGCTAACATGCATTATTCTATGAAGTTACACAATCTGTTTGTTCATCATTAATGATATTTTGGAAGAGTTCCTTCTTTTGGAAGAGGTAGAACAATTCTGACTGTGTACTTGGATGCAATTGCAAGCAAATAGACTGAAAGCAAATGAAAAACTAAGTTATCACATCCATACTCTACTCGTCATTATGATGTCTTGGACAAGTTATAAGAGCAAGAACAGAGAGTTGGATAAGCATCTAGCACAAACATGTTTAACTAAATCATTCATTATCACAGTCATGTCTTGGACTCCTTAAGAATTTATTGGAAGAGTTTCTTCTTGTGGAAGAGTGATTAGAAAAAGTGTAACTGTGATAGTGAACAATGAAAATTACAACTAAATCCTACAATACTATAGCCATTTCCCATTCATCATTATAATCTTTTGAAAGAGCTTCTTCTTGTGGAAGAGTTGTAATGAATATAACTACAGTAGCTAGTTAAAACAACTATAAATTCAACTCCTAATCCTACAATACTATAGTCATTCAACATTCATCATTATAGTCTTTTGGAAGAGCATCTTCTTGTGGAAGAGTTAGAATGAGTATGACTACAGTAGCTAATAAAAACAACTATTAATTTAAATGCAAAATGTAAAGGCAGCTAGGAAACTTATCTAATTTACGCAAAATAAATCCGTGCAAGAGGCAGGGGCCCTCTACCACTTGACGGCATTCAACTCCAAATTAAATCACGCCTTCAAAATAACTTTTTCTGCTCCATTAACGATGCAATAGTTTGAACATAACACTGCGTTTTCAGGAATGTATCACAGAGTTTGAACAAAATCTAGCAGCAAATCTAACATAAAATCTCTAACCAGCTCTCGGTCTCCCCAAGAGTTTATAAAGAAAATGCACGTAACAATAATTACAACAATTTAGGAATAATGTCTTTCCTTATCCGAATCACGTTAGGACTCTTTGAGGTGGCTACGTGAAGGAGAAAAGACATCTGGACTGAGACAGTCCTAATAGAAGTCTTCCTTCATAAATGTATTCCCACTGCCCAAACTGACACCCACTGCTTCTTCCTCCATGGATGAGCAACAACCCAACCATGGTGCATATGACGTGACCAGTGCCCATATGCGGTTTTTCTCAGCAAGGAGGTCACCCTGGAACATACTCTCACCCAAACATGAAGGCAAACAAGTAGACCACGTTAGTTACTTTTCTTAATGTCTCTGCATTCTAATACTCCTATCAAAAATGCTTATAATGGTAAAACTTAAATTTAATGTCAAGTCATAAATCATTCTGAGAAGTAATTTTAAACTGATATTCATTGATCAGTTGGTTCAAGATAGAAATGAACAAGGAAAATGAGGTAAAAATGAGCTGAAGGAAAGAACAATTCTTGAGGCTTGAAGTCCAACATAATTCTAATCGTCTCGCCTCTTTGCATGTCCCCGCTACAAAAAATTATCCTATGAATTCAGAGGCTTCTGCAAGGACATCTAATCCTCTTCTTCTCCTTTGTCTGGAAGCTAGAGGTCTTCTGGGTTTCCTGATAACAAGTTTGAACCTTAGGTTGGTGAGTGCCCTGATTAACTTTTTTTTCCTTGTCTTCAACTTCGCATTGGTCTTCTCCACTTTGTCTATATGCAGGGATAAGGTTGAGTTCATATCAGTTTTGAGCTTGACTTGATCCTTGAGAATTTCATTCTCATTTTTGATGTGTCTATTCAGTAATTCCAACTCATACCTATCCCTCCTTAATATATCTATTTCAGATAGTGGAGGACTGGGGGTTCTCTCTCTGCTTTCTGAAGCTCTCCTCTCCAAAGTTTCCACATAGTCATAAATTTCCTGTTGAGCAGGGTCAATTTCAGGGGTTCCTTCATAAAATTCTTCTTCAATATCTTCTTCCATGGATGTTTCCTCGTCTTCTATATCAATCACCCCTGTTTGTTTGATTAATGTTTTCTTCAGTTTTCCCTTTAATATGTGGCTCCTCCTAGGTTGAGAAGATCCTTCTCCTTTCTCCATGGCAGATTTCTTTATTACCTTTCCTTCCTTAAGTTTCCTCTTGATTTGGGTCAACTTATCTAAAATGATTTCCTCACTGCTCTCTTGGACTGGTTTGTCAATTTCAACTTTTGAAGCCCTCCATTTCCTACTTCTCTTTGTAGGCTGTGGTTCAGGTGATGGTTCTTTTGCTTCTTCAAAATTATTTCTTATTAAGAAATCATCCCATGTATCATTTGTTTTAGCTAGATGATGTTCAATCAAGATTTTGACCAAACCATGATGATACAGGGTTGTCTCTAAAAATTGAACCCTTCTTTGAACACAGGCAGCCATCTTTTTCAGACTTTGAAGTAAGAAATATGGTAGGTTTAAGTATTCTCCCAGAAAATGCATAATTAATCTAATGTGGTAGACATAAAATGTCCCATATCTACCCTCACATGTAATAAATTTTTGCAAAAGAAGTAGTATGTTTCTCCATTTGTTTTTCAACGCAGAACTGGGAATTCCTTTCTTAAATACACTGACATCCATACCTGGTGATTTTAAAATTTGTTTCCAGGAGTCATTGTGGAATTATCTATTTTTGAACCATCTCTCTCCAGTTCTGAGCAACCCTGTAGCCTCTGCAATAAAAACTTCAGTGACAGTAAACTTGACATCCCCCACTTCAACTTCGGTTCCTTGAAATGATCTTGCAAATGTTTTAGTGACTTCCTTGTGGAAGCCATTAAATTTTTCCAAAAATTGAAGCCATCCTATTTGTTGTAAAATTTATTTGCATTGAGGGTAGCCTTCTAAATATTTTGAACCCACTGGTTCATTCCTTACAATGAAACCCATGATTGCTTCTTCAACTTTCAAATTAACACTCTTTTTTTTTTTACCCACAAAACAATGACTTTCACTTTTGGATTGAAATGGCTTCAAGCTCTAAATGAAAATGGCTTCAATTTTGGATTTACATACCTCTGATTTATAGTGGCAACAGCTTCAAAACCTCGCGCTGATATGCCTCTGTTGATGATGAAAATAGTTTCAAAACTTCGGCTGATATATCTCTGTTGACATTTGAACTTTGGACTGATATGTCTCTGGTTAACAGTTGAACTTTGGACTGATATGTCTTTGTTTAACAGTGACAACCGGCTTCAACTTTTTCACTTCAATACCTTTGGCTCTTGGTAGCAAATGGTTTCGAATTCAACACTGCAATACCTCTGTCTCTGGTAGCAAAAGACTTCAAACTCCACGCTGCTACACTTCTGTGTTTATAGTAAGAATGCTCAAACTCTGCCCACAGTGATACTTTGTATACCCACGGAATCAAATGGCTTCAAATTCTCACGCTGCTATGCTTCCAAATTTACCCTTTTGCTCTGTTCTGAGTTTACAATGCTCAACGCTATTCAAACTGATATCCTTTGGCTATGCTCTCGGTGATAATAATATCTCTGTCTTCGGAATGGAATGCCGGCTACAGAATGAAGTTATGGCAGTGGTCACGGAATGAAGTAGTGGAGTGAGGTGGAGGGAATGTATTAATGATTGAAGAGACGACGGAGGATTTTACGACGGCAGAGGAAATCATCATTGAATGATTTGGTTAAGAGACGTGGAGAATTCAAACACCTCGGCCATTTTAACCGCTTAAATGCTATCGGATATGAAATTTGAAATGGAAGATTTTAATCCAAAGTATGTGGAGGGTTTATTGGTATTGATCAACAAAAATAATTAAAACAACCTTTTCGAACAATCCATAACTAAACTATGCTAAACTTTTATGAAATTCCATTATAATTTAAACTTGTTACCTCTGCCTTTCATTTGATTTTTGTAGTCTTTGTCTTCTCTGCTCATCTTTGGAAAAGTCTTCATAATCTTCTTGATGCTTTTGATTCCTGGATACACTGAGTCACTTTGTTGCAATTCTAATGTCTTCTGATTGATGCCTTCAGGGTTTGTAGCTGCAGAAAGACTGTCCGGCTGCAGAAAGGTTGATCAGCTGCAGAATGTCCACTGAGCTGCAAAATGTTCCTGTAGAGCACTTTAATCATGAAATGGAATGTTTTTGGAGTATGGGTGAAATGTTAAATGGTATGAATGAAAATGGATGATGGATTATGATATGTATGAAGTGGATGATGAAATGGAATGGATTCAGTTTATGAAATGGAGTGAAAAGAACATAAGGGTTGTACTGCAATTCATGACATATTTTATTCACTTACAGCAAGATATCAAATTTTGTATTTTGACATGAAAATGAGATGGATGGAAGATGGAATGAGATGAATGAAATGTGGAATGGAGTGAAATATGAATGATGGATGAGATGGAGTATGGATGAATAAGTGGATGGAGTGAAATGAAATGAATCATAAGCACTATGGAACTGAACTTATGATTTTTATAACAACTGCTTTTTTTAAAAACAAAAATGGGAAAAGTTAGAGTGACAGAGAGACTCTGATTTTCACCCTATCTTTTCTGTATAAACATGCCAATCAATGATTGGTTTTCATGCTTATACCTTTATTTATTTATTTATTTATTTTTTATTTTATTTTTTATTTTATTTTTAGAAGAGAAATGCTTCAGAAAATTTAATCAAGTTGATGAAGAAGAGAGACTCTTCTTCATTAACTTCACATCATTGTCTTCTTGGAACTTTTTGATAAACTCTTCTCTTGAGAGTGGCTTGTGGTATAGGTTCAGTCTATGACCATTCACAAGAAAAGTGACCTCTTCTTCATCTATAGTTCTGATTTTTACTGCCCCATTATCAAAAATTCGAACAATTTCATATGGCCCAAGCCAATGTGTCTGAAATTTCCCCTGAAAATCCTTGAATTTTGAATCAAACAAGAGAGCCCAGTCACCCTCTTTGAATTTCTTCTCCTTGATGTATTTGTCATGCCATCTAGCCCTTTGCTGTTGGACTAGACTTGTTTTCTGAACTGCATCTTGTCTGATCTCATCCAACTCATTAATTTGCTCCAGTCTATGCTTTTGTGCCTCCGTTAGATCAAGTCCTAGCTGAACTGCCATCTTGAATGTTTGGATTTGGAACTCTATAGGAAAAAAAACTTGCTTTCCATAAACAAGCTCATAAGGAGTATGGCCTGTTGTGTTTCTCCATGTAGTTCTATAGGCCCACAAGGCTTCAGGAAGCCTATCTACCCAATCTCTTCTATGTAGATGAAGAGTCTTTGTTAGGATTCCTTCAATGACTTTGTTAGTGGATTCCACTTGACCATTTGCTTGTGGATGATAAGGAGTAGATGTTCTATGTCTGATTTTGTACTTCTCCATCATTTGCTCCACTAGCCTTGATGTAAATTGAGCTCCTTGATCTGTAACAATTTTCCTTGGGACACCAAAACGAGTAAAAATATCCTCAAAAAGAAAATTAACTACAGATGATTCATTAGCAACAAGTAATGGTTTAGCTTCTACCCATTTAGTAACATAATCAGTGCAAACTAATATATATTTCTTTTGTCTTGATGGAGGACTAATAGGTCCTACAAAATCCAAAGCCCATTTTTCAAAAGGTTCAATGTGTACCCGAGGTTGTAATGGCATCTCACCTGAAGGAGAAGGTTTCCCTACCCTTTGGCAACTGTCACACCTTTTGACATATTCCCTTGCATCTTTAAACAAAGATGGCCAATAATATCCTAAGTTAAGGATCTTATAGGCTGTCCTCTTATCTGCAAAGTGTCCGCCACAAGGTTCATCATGACATGCCTTGAGAATTTCAGGTATCTCATCTTCACGAACACACCTTCTAATGATCAAATCTGGACCTGTCTTGTACAACTCATTAGCGACCCATGAATATCTTGCACTATCATTAATGATTTTTCTTTTATCCCTTGCATTCATAATTGAAGGAAATTTTCCTGAAACTAAATAATTGGCAATATCAGCAAACCATGGAGTTTGAGTAGAGATTGCAAAAAGATATTCATCAGAAAATTGATCTTCAACTGGAGTGTCATCTTTGATATTTTGGAGTCTAGATAGGAAATCAGCTACTGTGTTTTGTTTTCCAGGCCTATCTAGAATAGTAATGTTGAATTCTTGTAAGAGCAATAACCATCTTATGACTCTGCCATTAGTAATTGATTTGTTCATTAAGTATCTAATTACAGAATGATCAGTGTGAACAAAAGTTTCATAGCCTGTTATATAGTGTCTGAATTTGTTTATGGCATGAACAACAGCTAAAAAATATTTTTCAGTTACAGTATAGTTTAACTCTGCAGGAGTCAAATTTTTACTGGTATAGTAGATGGCATAAGGAATCAGGTCTTTTTGTCCCAATACTTCTCCTAGAGCTGTATCAAAGGCATCTATTGAGATATGAAAAGGTAACTTCCAATTAGGTCCCCTTAAAATAGGTGCTTCAGAAATTTTTGTTTTAGGTCGCAAATAATCAAAAATCGGGTCCACTTAAATTCACAATATTTGGTAAGTAATTTGAAGAGAGAGATGCTATTTTGTGAAGTTTTCTATAAATCCGATAACACCCCTCAGGAATCCTAGAAACTTCTAACATCTTTGACACCCTGGAATGGATAGGTTGAAATAACTTCAACTTTCGCTCATCAACTCTAATCCCATCCCTAAAATGTATAAAGCCCCTAAAGTCATACTCATGAACAGTAAAACATTTTTCATGACTAAGAGAAAGGTTTGCTTCTTGACATCTTATAAGAACTTTTTCCAAATTTTCTAATGCCTCTTCAAATGAATTACCATAAACTATAAAATCATCCATATAAACCTCTACACAATCATGGATTAGATCAGAAAAAATTCCTAGTACTGCTCTTTGGAATGTTGCAGTTGCATTACATAACCCAAAAGGAAGCACTCGGTAGGCAAAAGTTCCCCATGGACAAGTAAATGTGGTCTTATCTTGATCTTCAGGTGCTACCTGAATTTGATTATAGCCACTAAAACCATCCAAAAATGAAAAGTACTTTTTACCCGCTAATGTATCTAATACCTGATCGATAAAAGGCAAAGGAAAGTGATCCTTCAAATTTGCTTTGTTCAATTCCCTGTAATCAATGCATACCCTCCATTTACCATTTTTCTTAGGCATAACTTCACCAAAGAGAGAAACCCACTCACTATCTCAAATAGGATAGATGAAATTAACATTTAACAATTTTTGTAATTCTTCCTTGGACAATTTCCCTTTAAGATTTGGATTCATCCGTCTTCGAGGCCGTCGATTGGCTGCACGGTTTCTATATAGATGTGATGAGTACAAGTCTTGGGACCATCCTTTCTATGTCAAGCAGATTCTATTTTTGCAGAAGAATGTCTCTGTAATACTCTGACTAAATCTTCTTGTTGAGATTTTTCTAGGTTCTTATTTATGTTCAAAGTTTTGCCTGGAAAAATTTCACTTGTAGAGCTGCCAAATTTGTCCATAGAATGAAGAGACATCTGCCTAGACGACAAAAATTCAATATTGGATCCCTTCTGAAATGATTCATGTTTGTGTTCTGGAGAGGATTCAAAGTTTTCTAGAGTATTCAGAATTTGATTATCTTCACTAATTTCTGAAATTGTGAAGAGTGGTTGTAAATATTCTTCATCCTTTATCCATTGAGTGTCATCTAGATCTGTAATTGTCCTAGCTGGAGGATATAAAGTGAATTTCTTTGTTGAACTACCATCAGAAATATACATATCACCGGACCTACAACTAATAAAAGCATCAGCTGTAGCCAACCAAGGTCTTCCTAGTATAACAAGATGGCCTCCTAGATTATTCTTGGGTGTCAGGATCATGAAATCCACAGGGTACTCCCAAGAGTCTAGGGACACTGGAATGTCTTCTATTACCCCATCTGGTCTGATCACAGATCTATCTGCTAATTGTAATAGTGTGGGTGTAAAGAGAAGATTAGGAAGTTTCAGTTTGTCCATGATTTGTCTACTCATGATATTTATTGTTGCTCCTAAATCAATGAGTGTGTTTTGAATTTCAATTCCATTGATGTGAATTTTGACAATTGGATTTCCTGGGTCAAGATACTTTGGAATAGCAATCTTGCCCATCATAATGTCTGCTATTTGTCCTACCAGTTGAATTTTCTTGGTTTCTCTTATTCTTTTTCTTGTTGTCTTCATACTCAACTCCTTTATTGTTTTGGGTAAAATTGGGATTTCCTTGATGGCTTGCAATAATGGAATTTTAATGCAAACATTTCTCAATTCATCCAAGAAATCATAATTAGGCTCCATTATTTGTTTTTCTACACCTTTATCAATTTGTAGTCTTTCCGGAAAGGGAGGTATATAAGTAGATGTGGATGGTTGCTCTAATACTGGAGTTGGATTTATTGGATCTTTTTGTTTTAGTTTTTCAATGTTTTGGTCTTGAAAGGATGTATCTTCCTCAAGACTTTTATTAACCCGTAGGGAGTCTTCCTCAGAATTATCTTGTTCTTGTATGATCACAGAAGGTTGCCTCTTCTCAAGTATCCTTCCAGACCTAAGTTGAACATCACTAAGGTCTAGAGGAGTAATTAAATAAGTTGGAAATTGTTGTCCTTCTATCATATATGTATTCTGAGGGTTCTTATTATTAGGGTTTGGTATGGGTTGAGCTGGCAATTGATTGGATTTTTGAGGGAATGGTAATGGAAGTGGTTGATTTTGATGAGGTTGGTTCGGATGATGTTGTTGAGGATTTTGTTGAAAATTTTGTTGAAGATTTTGAGGAAAATTTTGTTGGGAATTTTGAGGATAAAAATGTGGATATAGTGGATAGGATGGTGGATACTAATAATATGGAGAGTATCTTCCATAGGGACCTTGTGATCCTTGTGCCCAAGCTTGAGATTGATTTTGAAATTGGGGCCAAGGTTGCTGCCAAGAATTCCAAGGTGGAGGTTGATTATACATTTGATCATGGAATCCTTGTGTCTGAGGTCCCTGCCAAGGTCTTCTAGATACAAGGTTAAGAGATTCTGTGGATTCTGTAGGAGTTTCTTCCTGAAAAACAACCTTGAGACCAGGAAGAGAAGGACAATTCTTGGTCTCATGTTTCTCAGAACAAATGACACAGGTTTCTATAACTTTTACATCCAAAGGACACTCTCTTAGGGCATGTTTCTTTCTACATTTGGGACAAAAGATTGCCAAGGCATCAGATTCAGCCTTTTGCTTGTTTTGTATCTTGAGGGTGTCTATTTGTTCACTAAGACTCCCTAAGATGTCAGATTTAAAATCATCAAGCATGTGTCCTATTTCTGATCTACTTACTGTCCCAGAAGCAGATTTACTTGCCCTTGCAAGAGCAGGATCTCTTGGACCTTTGACAGTTTTAGATTTCCCTCTTGAAAGGTTAATACATAACTCAGATATTTCAGGTAATGTGAGTTGTGATATATCCCCTTTTCCCATCATGTTAAGGATATCCAACCATTCATCCCTAATTGCTTTCAACAAAAGAGCTTTTAAAGTGTCTTGATCTAGGTTTTCCATTTGTGCCCTTTTTATGTTGTATTTAAATCTTTCCAACAAATCTTCTAAGTTTTCATCTTCTTTTGTAACATCTTGAACACTTCTTCCTTATGATTAACCGGCATACAATAATCCAAGTATCTCTCTAGAAATGCTTGTTTCATGTCTTCCCATGTTCTAATAGAACTACTGTTTAAACTCATAAACCACTTAAATGCTGCTCCTTTCAGAGTTGAAGGAAATAATTTCAATTTTTGAGCATCTTGTAGATAGTCATAAGTTCTACACAGCACTTCAAATTCAAATAAGAAAGTTTCAGGATCCTCAGTTTTAAGTCCATAGAAGTTCGGAAGGACAGAAGGTGAAATATTTTTCATGGTTGTATTGGTTTCTTCATCAAGTATAGGGAACCCAAAAGAGCTTCCTATTCTACCTCTCCCTCCATCTGCACCTCTACCTCCTTCTCCTCTTCCTCCTTCTCCTCTACCTCTACCTCTACCTCCTCCAAATAATGTGTGTTCTCCATTAACAACTCCTCCTCCTCCTTCTTCTGCCATGGTTGACTCTCCTGTAGAAGTAGAAAGATTTGTGTCTCTAACAGGAGTCTTTAGATCTTCTTCTATGGCAGGTTCAGTGGATGAAGTGGAAGGTTTTTCTAATGGAATAGGTGACCTTAGATCTTCTAGAAGTCCAGGATCAGTAAAGGATGGAAGATGGGTTTGAGTTGAAGGTGTACTAGTTCTAGATCTAGATGAAACAAGTGGTGTTCTAGAAATCAAACTTCTGCCTCTGCTGCTTATAAATCTTCCCCTTGAATCTCTCTCCCTACGCATAAAATTTTTTTTGGATGCTAAGAAACAAAGGTTACCTAGTTTTCACTTCCCCGGCAACGGCGCCAAAATGTTGGGTCTCAATCTAGTCTCCTAAATTGAGCTCATTTAATTGTCAACCAGGATTTGTAAACTGCTGAAGTGAAGTGTACCATATGTACCTAGGTGCTTGTTTCCTAATGCGTTGTGTGTAGTGTTTTGTGATGTTTTTGGTCTTTTGTGATGATTTTTATGTTCACAATGGAAATGTCTAGAAAACTAATGGAAAGGAGTTGGTGGTCAAAAACAGAGTTAAGCCTAATGTATGGAATGGCAAATGCAATTGGAAACACTGAAGCAGAATCTAAGCTATGACTAAATAAAAGCAAAAGCTTGATAATGACTTTTTAGGCAAATGACACAAACTAAACTTGAGAAATGATCACTAAATATGCAAATCCTCTAACTAAACAGTTAAACACTAATCTTATCATGATGCAACATTTTGTCCTAAGCTCTTCTATTCTATGACTAATTCCTAGTTCTATTCTACAATTTAATTGAATGTCACAGAACCTTTACTCAAAGAGTTATTGGTTTCTTTTTCAAAGTAGTTCTTTTGAGGAAGAGCTCTGTTTATAAAATGATGAGGAAATTACAGAGATACTTCAGACCTTATAGTGATGTTGTCTTCTGTTCATATGGCTATGGATCATTAGGGATTTTAGAACAAGAAGATGTTTGTGAATAATGAAGGCTGTTTTGTTAATCCTAATAACTGAAATAATCTATTGTGCAATGGATGACAATTTGAATATGAAGTGCAAGTGCAATGAGTTAATCTAAGAATGAACCTAAGATGCCACTAATCTAGAACAATGTTGAACTATAAGTCATCATCAAACTTGAAACAAAGTAACTGAAAATGAGTTAAATGCAATGAAACTCCGGAGCATTCTAACTATGCTAACATGCATTATTCTATGAAGTTACACAATCTGTTTGTTCATCATTAGTGATATTTTGGAAGAGTTTCTTCTTTTGGAAGAGATAGAACAATTCTGACTGTGTAATTGGGTGCAATTGTAAGCAAATAGACTGAAAGCAAATGAAAAAAAACTAAGATATCACATCCATACCCTACTCGTCATTATGATGTCTTGGGCAAGCGTTTAAGAGCAAGAACAGAGATGATACTTAGTACAAACACACAACTAAATCATTCATTATCACGATCATGTCTTGAACTTCTTAAGAATTTCTTGGAAGAGTTTCTTCTTGTGGAAGAGTGATTAGAACAAGTGTAACTGTGATAGTGAACAGCAAAAACTACAACTAAATCCTACAGTACTATAGCTATTCATCATTCATCATTATAATCTTTTGGAAGAGTGTCTTCTTGTGGAAGAGTTAGAATGAATATAACTACAGTAGCTAGTTAAAACAACTATAAATTCAACTCCTAATCCTAAAATACTATAGTCATTCAACATTCATCATTATAGTCTTTTGGAAGAGCATATTCTTGTAGTATTAACTATACACTTTATGAGCTAATAGTAACCAATGCTAATTAATGCAAATGAAATATAAAACCTATTTAATTTCACTTTAAATAAACTGTGCAAGAGGCAAGCAGGGCCCTACCACTTGACTAACATTCAACTCCAAACAAATCACGCCTTCAAAATAATCATGAATGTCCATAAAGATGAAATAGTTTAATACAACAACACTCTGCCTTCAATGTGAACACAGTCTAAAGAAATTCAAAGATCAAATCTATAAATCTTCAATATACTCTCTTGGCTCAAGAGCTTATAGCAACACAGTAATAACACTGTAACAATCTCAGAATGCTCTTCCTTATCCAAATCACGTTAGGATTCTTTGAAGTGGCTACGTGAAGAAGAAAAGACATCTGGACTGAGACAGTCCTAATAGAAGTCTTCCTTCCTAAATGTGTTCCCCATGTTCAAAACCATACCCAGAATTCATTTCTTCCTCCATGATGAGCAACGAACCATGTAGACATGACGGGGATCATGCCCATATGCGGTTTTTCTCAAGAGGCACCTTGAATATACCAACATGAAGGTGTAACACCCCATCAAGCCGTTGCTGATGCACGTGTTCATATGGTGGTGATTCACATTGTGGGAAGGTTCCTATTGAAATGCTTTAGCTTGAAAAAATCACAAAATTTAACAAGTCAGTCATGTAAATCATTCTAGAAGTAATTTTAACTATATTCATTGATCAATTGGGTCTAATATAGAAATGGACAAGG